>LT728110.1:0-22538 GCA_900157175.1 Oithona nana
GAACCACCCTAATGTACAGTGTAGCAGCGGCTGCTGTTATTGTCACTTTATAGGAAGAATCTATTAAAGTGAGCTTTAATGGTCTGTTCAAAATTGCTAATTCAGTAGAGGGGCTCGTAAAATATTTAGGGGCTCTCTTTGGCATTGAAAATGTAGAATATAATACTGATAGAAATTGTGTGAGATTTTCTAACAATATTGAGCTCTAAAAAGAAAGTGGGTGTCGTTGAAAAAAAGGAGTCTGAGTAGAATTCCTAAAGAGACTGTTCCAGAGCATCAGCAGACGACATCATGCCTCTTCCAGCTCCTTTTGGAGCAAAATGCAAATTGCCAAAGGCTTTGGACGTGCTGCTACGCCGCGCGCCACTCTAGTTTCCAAAGCTGCTGCTGAAGCCTTAGAAAAGACTCGATTTATGGAATCGGAAAGGAATCTAATTTCCGGTAATCTTCTTATCTAATATTGTGACAAAATTCAAGCCAATAAAAATTGGTAAAAATGCATGCAATTCTGCGAAGAAAAAAATTCGGCATATCTGATAAACTGTAGGTTGCACAGTAGTCTAAACTCCTTACATTTCATTACATTTCAATACATTTTCAAAGAATCAACATTGAAGGGAGGTTTTCTTTTTCATTTGATAGAGTGGGCATTATGTTTCAATGCATTTTTGATGCAATTTTCAACATTCACCTGCTGCTCCTCTCTCCTGTCCATTCTTCGAGGCTTTTTGGGTTATGAATGATGGCCTCTATCCTGAGTTTCACTAGCGAAAAAAGCACCTCAAAGATATGAAAGTAGAAGGGAGCCCCCATATCCAAGTGCTCCCAAGGGATTGCTAACACTATCCATCAAGCTTCCATTTCCGCAACATGGACAAGAACATGTATAGAGTAAAATGGGACAGTTTTCCTTTACTAAGCTTCAATATAAATGGAAAAAAACTCGATGACATAGGTTATTGATGATTCCTACACTATTGGAAAAAAGAGACGTGCGGAAAACGAAATTGAGCCAACTTGGTTGGATTCCTAGAGTTAGAAAGCATCAAGAAAACACTTCTAGGGGATACACAATAGAACAGCAGAGGTACATTTATAGCTCAGTTGGAAAGCTGCTGAATGAAATACCATCATGTTGTACCAAAGAAAAAATATTGACCCAAAGTTTCATTAGAGTGATTTTCTTATGGGTCACTTTTTGTTGCTTTTGGTGGACATTGCAGAGGAATTGAGAAAAGGGTCAAGATTGGAAAAAAAAGAAAAGATAGAAGAAGTAGAAAATGTACTACTTATTGCACAGTAGGAAAATGTGGCAATTTTTCTTACTCAATAGGGAATCGAACCCACATCTTTTCAGGAAATAAATGTAGTTAGAATGTCAAATTTTGAAATGGTACATTTTCTAGATTTGAAAAATTGTTGGTTTTTCTCCTACTGTGTCTTGCCTTGAGCAAGGGCAGAAAAAAAGATTTTCAGCAGGTCTTGCTTGTAGACAAGAAAGAGAGAATTTGGCTTTACCAAAGATTTATCTGCCTTGTTTCCTTCCTTCAAGCTCAACCCACACACATGTAGTAACCTCTTTAGCCTTGCTTTCCCTTCTGTACCCTCTAGCTACTAAAAGCAGCCTTTAGAGTTCAAAAGCAGTCAGCAGAAGAGAAAACTTAGGAGCAGCAGCAGTTCTACTACTACATTGTGAGACAATCCCTTTTTGCATATGGTTCTCAAGCTTGAAAAAAAAAAGTTGAAAGAGAGCTCTAGGAGAGAGTGGGACACTCATTAAGTCTTTCTTGCACAAAGGGAAACCTTTTCCTACTTTTCAAACAAAAAATCTTTAGAAAGATCTCTCAGGACACATCCATTTTCTATACCTTACATGAGTTCAAAGTATTCTTTCTTATACATACATTGAAAAAAGAAAATCGATAATATACTTAAACGCCATCTAACCACCTTTTTGATATTCCTTACTTTATGGTGGCTGTATCTCTAAAAAGATCATTTTTTGGACATATACAAAAAAGTATGAAGTATAAATCAAGGTATGCTATAGTAGGGAAATATATATAAAACGAAATGTCAATAGTTTGCCTTGAGTGCCAACCATAAAGACATCGAAGCACAGCTGCTGGTAAGCTTGGAAAGGAGAAATGCTTTTTTTGCAAAAAGTCATAAAATCTGACATTGATATCTATTGCAAAAGTCGAGGACATCTTTACAAGCCCTCTTCTGGCTCTGACTCTCTGTTTCCATTTGTGCCTTTTCTAACTTTTCTTTTCTAACCAAAAAAGATATATCCTGGAATATCTTCTTCTTCTCCTGCTTCCTACTTTGGAAAGAAAACTTTTTTGCAAATGCGATTCACTAGAGATCCTTATCTGAAAATGCACACTACCATCTCACTGCTACCTCCTTCTCTAGAAACCTGACTGAGAAGAAAACTTCAAAGCGCGTAATCAAACTTTAATTTCTGACTTCTCACAGAAGCTGTTTTCCCTTGGGACTCTCTATACGGAACGCATTCAAAAAAGGAAAAAGAAATCATTCAAAAAGGTTCAAAATTGTAATCAACATCTTTGAAAAGTTGACAAAAATAGACTTGTACCTCCCCTCTCTCTAAGGAAAAGTCAGGGAATTTGACAGGAAAAAGCATAGCCTGCCAGACCCTAATCTGTCACAAAAAGAACCAAGGCCAAAAAGAGAGCAAGAGAGAATGGAAGGTAAATATCTTTTTGAGAGGATATTTGCATGACAAGACTCTGTCACATCAAGAAAAAGACTTCCCAACAATCTTTAGAACTCTCTCTCCCCTTTCTTTCTTTCTTCTTCTTTTTTGGGTTGCTATATTGAAAGGGTTGATCCGATAAATCAAAACGTCCCGAGATATAGTAGATATTTTTGAGTGCTTTCTCAATTCTCTTGCTTGGCGACAAATGGTGGCATAAATCAAGAGATTGGAGGGAGGAGTTGAGATGAAGAAGTTTTAGACTGCTTGAACCCCTTTTAAGAGCACTGCTACTGCTGCGTGATTGAATGCCAAAACTTTATCTTGTGCTCGATACAACTTGGCTAAAAATGTCTTGGAATACATGCTGGTTTATTTCCACAAACAAATTCTTTATTTCGAAAACTTGAACCTTACATACATACAAAAGTTAAGACAAACATTCTTTTAATACAAAATCATAAGAATAATTTTGAAAATAGCCCCTTATGTCCTTCAACATAACACATCTTAATTCGAATGGTTTCGGTTGTATATTGACACCTACACATCTATCCTCTTTCATACAAAGTTGAACGCATTTTTTAATGTTGTCCTTTTCCATCATTTCAGTTCTCAATTCAGCTCCAGAGTTAAAAGTTTTTTCTTTAGTACATTGTTCCAAAGTTTTGGTCCATGATTGTCGGACAAAATCCTTTTTGGGAATAAAAGTACATTCTAAATCTTGTGTATCTTCTGGTACATCGTTCAAGTACTTGATTTCAGTTGTACTTCCACATCCTCTTCCAGTGTACCAGATTCCATTTTCTCTTTGTATTGGTTTTCCTCCAAAAACTTGGAGTACAAGATACAAAACCAAAATCGATTGTAATAGTTTCATGATTGAATACAGAATACAGACTGCTTTAAATACGTATCAATTTGGTGTATTAGCAACAATTCCCACGCCTTTTTTATTTCCATGGAAACATACTTGCCAAACGCATTAAAAGTACAAAATATTTAAAAAAGCTTTTTTTAAAAACCAGGCAAGTTTTTGGGGTCATTGAGATGAGGTACTAAAGTCTTGTGTTCCTTCTTTTCCACTTATCTTCAAGAGGGATGGGAGCTAAGCCGATACTGCAGCAAAAAGCCACCCCTTGCTAACATGTATTCAAATGTTGCGTTGCCAAGAAGCAGATGAGTGATCCTTCACTTCTTCTACTACCAGTGTTTTTGGGAGCGCGAACATCTGGTGTTCTTAAAAGTACTCTAGAGCTACTACTTGAAGATGGTGTCCAACATTGAAGTGGAAGACATGAATCCGTGCAGTACTATGACGTGTCACAAAAGCCTCTTTTGTTCCCCTAGCTACTCAAACTACTTCTATCTTCTTCCAGCGTTAATTGAGTTTGCCATTGTGTGTGTGTCTATGTGTGTGTGCTTTCTAGGAAAAATGGATATTGTACACCTTGCTTGCAGTGGCTAGCAGGCTACAGACCACAGCAACCAATATTGGCATAAGGGGAGTAGAAAATAAGTAAGAAGAATAGTAGTGTGAATATTAGAGGAAGTAATGGTATATTGACAACTTTGAATAATTATCAAGGAGACCCATTCTATTGATTTTTTTGGGGATAAAAGTAAAATTGGAAAGGGATGACTCGAGTCCCTTGAGACTAAATGAGAAATTGGGGTTGCCAGTCCGTGAAAAGGGGGTTGAGTGGAGAGTAGCATTTCAAATTAGATCTAGGTAAGACAAAGAAAAGTGGTTTTCAACGGTTAGTTTGACAGGTAGTGAGAAAATCAAATTGAGAATTTAGACCATAATTTCTAAAATCTAAAGGATATCAAAATGGAACTTCTTTCATGCCCTAACTTGAAAACCCATCCAACAGAATTGAATCTGGTACATTGAAAAAGGTAGCGAAGCGACTGAAATCAAGTACTTGAAAGAAGTGCTTTCTAAATGATACCATCAAAGTACTATCATCCCTCTAAAGGATTTGGTTGAAAAAGCTGTGAAGTAGACATTGAATTCCCTTTTATGGCAAAGAATTTTATCAATAGCTTTCAGTTTTCACAGCTTTGCAAAATCTTTTAGTAGCCTGCGAAAAATGGTTGAAAGTAGTACAAGCTAGCACAAATACGATTGTCAAACGAGCAAAGCTATAAAAGAGGCATAATTCAAATAAATCGGTAAAAATCCTCTTTCGCCTTGGAACTCTCACAGAGATTTTCTGGTTTTTCTATTGCCTTCCCAAAAAGGGGAAAAAAGGTATGGGTGAAAAAAAAAAAGACTGAATATAGCTGTCAAGTCCGTGAGAGGAAATTGTGATCTGTGATAGTGACTTGTTCCCATTTGCTGGCCCAATAGGCAAACAACACAGAAAAAGATGAGAGAGAGCAAGCAAGCAAGGGGGAAAGACTCTCTGAGTTTGTCTTTCAAATGGGAGGGACTTTTCGGAAATTACATCGTATCCTATTTCACCAGCATGTGATGATGTAGTACTGAACTCTAGAGAGTAAAAGAAGATACAGTTTTAGTCCTTTGACCTCAGCTCCCCTGATCCACTTCGTATCTTTGAAGTCTGGGAAAAGATACACAACAGCAATAAGATACAACTAAAAGCTGTGCTAATCCTGACAGAAAGCAAATGTACCCCAAAAATGAGACATTCTTGATTTGTAATTTAAAGTAGGTATATTATCAGCAAATCTGGCCAGTAATTCCAAAATACATAAAACTTTCCTACTGTGTAACAATACAGCAAGTAATAAATCAAAACAAATGCCATAAATCAAGACAAAACTTTTATCCACCCCTAATAAAGCTAAGCCAAATATCTTTTCAAAAAATCTAAAGACTAAATAAAGCAAGAACAAAAGATCAAAGAGTGGTTGTGAAAGCACTGCAAGGTGAGTACACACCACCAGCTTTCAACCATCTTGTTGTGCATTTGTAACGCTTGAATGACTAAGGTTTAAAGAGTTCTTGGCTTCTTCCTTTCCCCTATTTCTCTGCTGCCTCAAATAGAGTAGTGAATGCAATGCAAAGTTGTTGTGGGATGGCAAATTTGCCAACTGAGGTAGAAACTAGAAAGTTTGGCTGTTCTGGAACAACAGTGAAAGCACTGTCACTACCAAAGCTTTTGCACATTTTTCACTTGCAAGACAAAGAAAAATGAAACCTCAAAAAACATTTTCCCCTCCACTCAAAACTTGGAGTAGAACAGACTTGGAGAAAAGTGTGCAAAAATGTGCGCCAGATGACAAAAGTTTTAAGAGCACAGCAGGAATGCTTGAAAGTAAAAATTCCTGCCGAACAACCATTTGGTCGAGGAGCTGGAGAGCTGAAAGTTCTTCTTCGCAGTTCGCCCATGCAAAACTCCTAGAGAGAGAGAAGGAAGAAGGAAGTTGTAACGATGAAAAAAGCTACCAAAATTAGTCCCTTCTCCGAAAGGAAAACTACTCCAAACTATTCTAATATTCTGACTTTATCCTCCAGTCAACAGAGTAAAGACTAAAAGTCTTGTGTCTAACCAGAGTCTGACGTGCCACATTGAGCCAAAAAATGCATTAATTATCTACTTATTCTAACCAAATTGTCCATAGGTTGCTGGATAAGTCAGCATTTCTAAAATAGAAAATTAGTATTTTATTTTAGTTACATTTACCAAGAAGTTCAGTAGAATTTTGTTTCCCCCCATGTGTACTCTTCTCTAATGGAGGTTTACCTTAGAAATTATCCAGTAAGTTGGAAAAAAGGTCACTCAAACTTCTCTACCAAAAAGTAGTCCATTGACGTATACAAATATGTTGTTACGAGAGGTAGAAGTACTGCCATTACACTCAACAGAAAAACTCAGAAAGTTGTGTGTAATGGTACTATGTAGAAAGCTGTAGAAGAACAATAACAACTTCATATTTTTGTAATATGAAAGGGTCTAGCTGTCGCTTCTGCATACCACTCCACCATAAAGGTACTTTACTGCAGACTTTGCCTGCTTGAACAACCCTGGAGAGCCTAATTTTTTGTGGGTAGGAAAAAAAGGGGGCAATAAAAACAGGACTAGGACTAGTGTTCCAACTTTGGTGACATGAAAAGACACTGGACCGTACCATAAAGACTAATTGGTGTCATCACAATAGGAGGTGATAATGTCCAGTGATAACTATAAAGCATAATAGAAAGCATGCAAGATATTCACAGTCTGTTCTTCCAAAATCTTCCCAAAAAAAGGATCTAATGAAGCAATTTCATGTAATACATGTAAAATCTTGACTAACCCTCAAAACTTTGACATAGGTTACTGATTTTCCCATTGAAAGTAAATAGAAAAGGCATAACAGTAACCACATTGGTCAAGTAGTCCAAAAATGTTTCTTTTGTATCTGATCAAACTGTAAGAGTTGTATATTGTGTCCTGGATATTTTGGACACGAAATACCCTTCATAGTATGTCAGGGTGGTCGTAAAATATGGTTTTCTGCCATAGTCTTGCAACATAATTGGAAAGCAACGAAAGCAAAAACACGACGGTCCCAGTAGCAGCAACTACTTCTGGCTATAAAAAGATCTTTTCATAGCAAGGTACTTGACATAAATCGCAGCAAATTGCTCTTTCATTGAATAAAAAGGGAAGTCTAATACTGCCTTTTCGTGCCCTGAATTCATGACAGTAGTATCCGAAACCGAGTCAGGTCAAAAGAAATGAAATACAATCAAAAACATGTCAAATGGAAGAAGACAGACATTTCAAGGAACCTTTTTTACACAGATGATAAAGCAATAATAGTTTTTTTCGAGGTAGGCTCTGCTTCCTTTTGCAGACCTGTCAACAGTTGAAACATTGAAAGATTTTGACAAAGAGGATATAACTTTGCTACTGCCTATGTGCCTCTGCTGCTTTGATCCCAGACGAGTAAACTCAAGAGACTTTATATAGACTTTGCCTTTGTTAACTAGCTTTCCAAAGAGGAATTAAGAGTTAGAATCTTTTTAATGAATGTCAAACTTGCTTGGCCTTTTGTTGTCAGTACCTTTAATATTTTTTTTTTTGTAAAATCATTAGGTGAGAAATGAACCAATTCAATATACATAATCACTCAAAATGATATGCCAACACCATAATAAATTTGCTCCTTTTGGTAATGTATATAGTACCTAAGTACCAACCACAGTCTATACATAAACTAGTGTTGTAATGGTCGTCCAGCTGAAAAGGGCAAGCCTTTCATTACTCAAGTATTGCTTTAGTCTGTAATAAAACACATACAATAGAAGCTACCAGTCTCTTTAATTTTCAAAGGCAAAGTAAAGACATATTGGCATTCCTTTGTCATAGCTAATTTCACCAGTATCAAATTGGAAGCTTTCGAGGATGGATATGTCTACAATTTTCAAAGATTATAAGCCTTTCATTGCTCAAGTATTCCTTTGTCATAGCTAATGTCACCAGTATCAACTTGGAAGCTTTCAAGGATGGATAGTTCTGCAATTTTCAAAGTATTATTTTTAGTTTCTTGTCTAACATTTGTAATCTACAAATCAGGAAAATGTATCACGAGGTTTGCCAGTGGGCCAACAGGAATTGACTTATCAATGGAAGATGGAACCTTTGATATCTTTCCTGACTTCACGTTTTGTGGAAGACTCAACACAACTGTGTTGGAAGAATGTGGAATAACATGGAATGAATATAGCAAGCAAGGAAAGTGGAGCAACTCTAATGGTTCTAAACTTTGTCAAGATCCAAATGCATTGATTGAGAAAGCAACAATCAAGTTGGAAAATATAATTGAAGAAACTAGAATCGAGTTTGAAAAGAGTGACGTTACAATAGATTCAAGCAATTCTGATATTTGGTCACTGGAGTATGATCCAAAAGGTGGGACATGTTACAAGTTTTCAATTATGCCAGCAACTCACAATGATTCTGTTGTAAGCATCAAATTTTATCGAGGTTCAAGTGCAAGAACTGTTTACTTCAATTCACCAGGCTATTTTCACTCAGATCCAAGAAGAAGAGCATATCTCTTGAAAAACAAACCTACAACTGTAATTGAATTGTCTTATGATATATTCAAGGCCTTGAACCAAGTTGATAAGCCTTGCAACGACACTGAATCTTACACAAGTGATCCTTGCTTTGATACCTTAGCATATCAAGAATCAATGAAAGAACTCAATTGCACTTGGCCATTCAACAAAAGGAGTGAAAAGATTTGTGCAGATTATGACAAAGCTAAACAAGCACAAATCATTGGAGAAAAGTACTTCAAGAACAAGCATGACCATTGTCTTGCACCGTGCAATACGTTGAAAGCAACGGCTGATGGTAACGTATTGGAGAGTAGTAAAACATCTGGAAGAAAGTTTATCCAATTTAAATTCAAAGAAAATGTCAAAGTTTTTGAAGCATACTATACTTACAATGAGATATCGTTGATTGCTGAGATTGGTGGGTATGTTGGCTTGTTCCTTGGTTGGTCAGTGCAACAACTGTTTGATATTCCAAAGAAGCTGGGTTTTGTGAAGAAGTATTTGAAACAATAGTTGTCTTATGTTTCAAGAATTTCAGTTTGGACGACTGTGAAATTACAATGTAAAAATATCTTTAGATTCAAGATGCACTAAGGTAAATATTCCGTCAAGTTAAAAATTCTTTGAGGTAAAAATAATGTAGGTAAATATTCCTGGAGTAAACATTCCTGTACCGGAAATTGGTGGTTGTGTGTGGCCTTGTTTTACTAGTCATTTTTACCAACTTACAGAAATCCAAGGTTACTTTCTACTTTTCAAACCTTAAAAATCCAAAGAAAATCTCATCTTAAAAAATTCAATTTCCAAAATCTACTTGTGGGGACCAATATGAAAAATGCTGATAGAATTGTGTTACCATTCACCATTGCCGATTGCGTGTAAGAAAGTTCAGTGTGAAAAGCAATAAAACGATAGCTTCGTCGTACCTTCTTCTGTGCTGTAAACCTTGACAAATATTGACAGTCTTATCGTGTCCTATTCGATACGTAATTATAAGAAAGGGCCACCATTGCTGTTGCTATTTTTTCAAAGCATAAACACATTTCCTCGTCACATTTGGTAGGAGGCGTTCAATCTGCAATATGGAAAAAATCAATAAAGTCCACAAAATATACCGAAAAACCAGGTGTCCGTGGTGTCTCAACAACTTTTGGACAGGAATTTAGCAAAAAAATCTCAGAATGTCATCACGATAGGCGAAAATATTCGTGAAAGTTTATTTACATTTTAGCTAAGCAGTGCAAATCACCATTCAATTTGACGAATTTTTAATTGATCCAAATTCACTAAAAAGCGCCCCATCTATAACTTGTTGGCACACCCTGTATTTGAGGTTGCCTGTGTCAGAATTTCAGAATGTAGGGTAGATCCAAAGAAGGGAAAGGCTTCTGTTTAATCGGCAATTTATATTCAGCATCTTGGTTCCACTTACCATTAATGGAAGCACAATACCATCCGTTTTTTTCCTGCCAGAGAATTTCAGGTGTTGCCGGTGTTGCCGCTTTCAAGGAGATTGACTTTGGAGTTCGGATTCAATAAACCTCAGAAAACGGCTCGATTTTTCCGATGCCACCTTTCAATTTCAATTTTCGACTGAATTTTCGCCTTCGTTGAAACACTGAGCAGTGGTGGTTCGAATCTAAGTCAAGCAAAATATTAACACTAATAAAAAAGGCCTGAAGAATTGCTAATCGGTTATTTTCCAACAGCTGAGTCTCAGTAAAAAATAACAACAAATTAGAAAAAGTTAGTTTCACTCGCGGCAGCGAAGGCAACTAAAAAATGTGGAAAAGTTTTGAAGGTAAGAGTGCCTCCATTCGCCTTTCTAATTAGAACAGAAAAAAAGTTTTCAGTTCGTAAAGTAGGCTAGAGGGCCTGCTGCCGAGTAAAACCCAGATTTCCTCCTCAAGGTTTCCATCTTATTTGGCATTTATTGTTTGCAAGGTAAATGATTGCAAACTTTGGCCATTATCTTTTAAAAGCAGTAGATTGTAAAAGTAGACTTCATTGCCGAAAACATAGAACGTATTTTGGCAATAAACTACTTTACTTTTAGTTTACCTTTCAGTTGGAAAGTCTTAATCTCCCTTGGCAATTTCCAGGAAGCTGAGCAAACAATAATAGCCTTTAAATATGGCAAGAAAACCACCATTGCCTTAAGCAAGGAAGAAGAAGACAATTTGTTTTTGTTAGAGACTTGATGGATGAGGTCATGAATGGTAGCGACAGTTGGAATCAAACTGTACAAAAACCAAGAAAAGAGTTGACAGTAAACAGACAGACAAACTGTAGTAGTAATTTTTTGCATGTTTTTCAGAGTTGTCAGCAGATCTTTCAAGACGTTATCTGATTATTGGAACCTTAACCATTGCTACCAGCAAAAAAAAAAGAGGACAAGTTGCCATTATTTTTGCTGACTGAACCTAAAGAGGTTTCATTTCATGGGAAAATTCCGCCCATTTTCCCACCAAAGCTCAGATAAGAAAGCAACATTTGTACACACATTGTTACCATCCGACCAGAAACCAGTCCACAGAGAGCAACCAGAGATAATGATAATGCATTTATATGGTCCCTAGCATAACACAGATCTTTATCTAATGAATGTTTAAGAGGAGGGGAGATGGAAGAAGTAAAAATGATGTGTGCAAATGTGGCTTCACAACAACAAAACCCTGATAATATCTACCAAATGACTGTCAATCTGTCCCAAAATTGCCATGGAAATGGAGGGGGGAAATTTTGTGAGAAAAATGGTTCAAAAAAGTGCTTCAATACTAAAACTGCTCAACCATAAATCTATTCAACAACTCAACAGCTTTTCCTATAATGAAGAGAGCACAATATTCAAAGGAGTTGGAGCTTGGAAAGTGTGTCTACAACGGAGGTCAGTAATCGTCACCTAACTACCATACCAGCATTCATGTTTGTAGATTAGTCGGAGAGACCTGTCACAACCACACTCCACAAATCGGCTTAACTGGGAAAATGTCGCAAAAACGCTTAGAACTTTACTGTTGGCTGATGATGATGGCGTGAAATAGGAGAGATTTGATGCTCTCCAGCACATCAAATCTTGATTCAATAGAAACTGCAAAAAGGGGGGATGTCAGTCTTCATTTAGTTCCTAGTGTTCAACATCAAAGAAGAAGTACTAGATTTTTCAAATGTGATAAAGAATGAAAGATATTTGCATTCTGAAATTGACAAGAGTAGAGCATCAGGATTTTCCTATTATTCTCACACTCTGCTACAATCAGTGTCATCTGAACAATATGCAGGAGATTTTTGGGGACCATCTGCCTTCTATTGTGTTTCAGATATGGTAGAATAGAGCAGGGAAGCCTTTGATTCATATCAATTAGTATTGTTTGCAGACCACAATAAGTGATTTTTTTTTCATTTCCTGCTCCATGAAATGCACATATGTTCAAAGTTGGATTAAGTTTCAAATCCCCTTGAAAAGTAATGGTTGAACTTTTATGGAATTTATGAAGAAAAGGCTACCCTTCTCTCTTTCTTTAGGACTAGCAAGGAGGGCATTAATGGAGTAGAAGCAGCAGACTAGTGTGTGAACATCATTATTAAAAGTGCATTTCTGCCAGAAAAGTATGCAAACTTTCTTTCTTGCTACTACGCACATATGTGCATCAGCAAGGCTGTAAAAGCAAAGAGAGAGAGAGGAGCTTAGCAATTTGCTTAGCAAAAATTGTGAAACTTTATTGAAGATAGCTAAAATGCTTTTTGTCCAAGTCAAACTTTTCCATTCTTGGTCCTTTCACCAAGACCACTTTTTCTCTCAATCCTTTACATTAGCAGATCTCCGTGAAAATTGATTCTTCTGTACCTGTTTCTACGGTCCCACACACAATAGAATAAAAAAGACTGGAAGGGAAAGAAATCCAATACTTGAAGAACCAACCTAGAAGCCACCACCAAGAAAGAACATTGGACTTTTTTTGTCAATTTTCTTGTGGCCATACTGGGTCTTTGTCCCATTTTTATCACTCTTTTTTGGTAGCATTGCTGCTGCTACCAATTTTCAGATTAAAGAAGGAGACCAGCAGCAGATGGCTTGAAAATCAATTCAATCCCTGTAATTACATAGTGGGACACTTTTTTCCTCCCTCTCCAGCTTCCCACCCCCATGGGAGTTCTCGGTTCTCCCCTCCCTCGACTCTAACAACAATTACTCTCTAGAAAATGGATTTGACTCAACAGACCGTTGAAAAGCAGTTTCGATTCTTCCATCTATCTTATCCCTAAGAGGATGAGACTTTAGGTTTGCTTCTTTCTTTTTCTTTTTTCTGGATTTCCCCAGAACACCCAAACTACCCAAACTTAACCCAAAGTTAACTCAAAGCCAAAATCAACCCAAACCCATACCCATACCCAAAGTCAACCCAAAGTTTTCATTTGCACGTTGGCTTGATTTTGGGAATTTTGGTAGCTTGGGTATTCTAGGGGAACCCCTTTTTTGCGTTGCAACAACATCACTGAAAATATCATCAAAGTGAAGGAGACTGAAAATGGAGTCTTTGCAAAGTGAATTTGGTAGTAAGATGACAAGCAAGGCAAGCAGCAGGAGGCAAGGTCCTTGAAGTGATGTCACGTGAGACCGGATGCTGTAGGGACTAGAGTGACGTTGACATGAAAAACCTCGTGGAACCATAGCACAATAACTGCACGGAAGGAACAACATTTTACGCTAGAAAAGTAGTGCGCCATCTAGTACATACTATTCGGCCATTGCTCCAGCTCTGTTCAGCTCCAAGGTCCCAAGGGAAGAATCACTAGCACCAAAACGGAGGAGCTGCCAGGAACTTTTTTTCTATAGAGAGAAAGAGAGGAGCAATACCCAAAGTGGCCCAAAGAATCCGTTGGTGAAGGAGAACTTGTTCTTTGTCTGAGATGAGATTTCCAAACTTCCTGAAGGGCCTTTACTTGCAGGTAATCCAAGATGGAGTAGAAAGGCCTCCTAAGGATTCCGTTTATTTCATTACAAGTAAGGAATTTTCCATTCCTTCCATTCCTTCATCATTAGGGTGACCGGAATTTTTAGATTCTGTTTTAGTTATACATATCCAAAGGACAGCCAAATACAAAGTTCAACAGGCAACCTATTCATCATGATATGGAAACATTTTTTTGTGAAAGTAATTGGGCCAATTTTATAAGCGTTGAATATGAAACAAATTCATCTTCTAAGTTGTCAAAAGGGAACCTCAGATGAGAATAGATGGACGGTTAAATTGAATTTTAGAACCATCATCAAAAGGGGAGCAGCAATGGAAGGAAGCTTAGGCGTACCATGAAACGGACGTTTTTAATCCATTTTTCTCAGAGGAGGGATTCTAAAGCGTGAGCCACCACCATCTGAGAAGTTATACACGTGTCTCAAAGACGATAAATCACCCTTTTTTCAAAAGAAGCCAACTCGTCTCGGACTCTAATTAGTCATCAGTTCCATTAGTGCTTCCGCGAAATATTTCGCAGAAAATTCTGCTTTTTAGTCATCAGTTGAGCCATTAGACTTTGTTATCTCTAAAACTTTGGAGTTTACAGGGCTCCTTGCGGACCGTAAAAAACAAAGTTCACACCCGCACCAAGCATAGCATGGACACGTAGCAAAGTAGCAAAGCAAGAGTCCATTTCTTAGATGAGAGGTCAAGGAAAGTTTTTCCATTTTCCCCTGCTAAGAAGTTTCCAGTAGAAGCAAAAAATGTTGAAAGAGACTTTCAGTGTTACTACATCCTTTATTCATAGAGAAAATCACAGTGTTCAGAGTATCTTTTTCTTTTCTTTTTTTAGTAACATCACATTTATACCTTTGAAAAAAAAGCCTGAATTTTTTTTTAGAAAACAGGAACCAAAGAAATTACTCATTTCATGACTTTTTTTCCTGGTATAAACTCGAACATTTTATAACATTGCACATGTTCATAAGTAAGTAAAAATGGTGGTCACTATGATTAAATAGGATATAGCCAAACACTTATTAAAAACGCCTGAATTAGCTGATGCTAAAATCCCACCAATTGAAGCTTCTTGCTTCATCAAATTATTCACTTTTTCAACTTGAGATGGTTCTAATTGTCTAAAATTGGGTGGCTGCTGTTGAATCTCCTGCTTCTTCTTTTTACGCCTTTTTCGCTTTTTTTCTGGTACCACTGAATTGTCTTCTATGGACGGGCTGACAGGGTTGTACACTGTAGGGGGTTCAGTAGTTGTCAACAGCTGATTGTTTTGCTTGACCGGCGCGGCTGGTTTTGAGCCATCTGCCACTTTAAATACCAATTTCATATTGTGTGTTCTGCACATTCCGTTGGATCTCAGATGCAAATCCGTTTTGGAAGAGGTGGACATGAAGTAATAGTCTTTTCCAGCATGAAATTCCATAGCTCCTGGAGTGGGACTGAAAGATCTAAAACTGATGGTGTAGTAGCTCATCTGGTAGGGTTTATTACAAGCTACTATGGCTCTGGGATGTGCGTTCATGATTCTACACATGTCAAACTCCTCTTTGTTGACATGGTAAATGATAAATTGTTCAGTTTGGGCCTCCGGTACGGATTTTTCATATAGTGGACACACAATGTTGACTTGGTCATACTCCATAAAGCTTTGGCCTTGGTTCACATCTATGATGTGATCGGTATTGTCAATACGGAATCTGCAAAGGACACAAAGAAATGGGTCATTACTATGATGGTATGTTACCACTGCTAAATTGAAAAAAGAAAGGACATTAGGGAGGGCTAGAAAGCACCAAAATGGTTCCATTAGCCTTGAGGGTTTGAGGCTTACTAGGCATTACCCCAGGCTTTCTAAAGCAATTCTAGACCCTTTCAGTCTTTCTTACACAATAATTTCTAATTTTAGAGTAAGACAAATGTCATCTTTCTTAGATTGTCATTTTTTGTTCCCTCGAGCACACTATTCCAAAAGTCCATAGTTTATCCAAAAATCCATTAAATGAAAAAAAAACAAAAACATTTTGGGCATTTTGGTGCATTTCTGGATTTTTGGCATGAAAAACCACCGAAAATCACTTATTAGTGTGACTTAATTTCTACAGATTAGGGTGGGTCGAATTTTACCAATATCAAAAATTCAAAGTATAGGTTATGTCACAATCTACTTTTTTGACAAAAATTGGACTTTTTAACATAGTGTGTAGAGTATTTAGAACATGACATCTTTGTTCTTTGTTGCGTGCGAGATACTTTTTGGCGGGATTTTGCACCAAAAATCATTAGGCCCTGGGAGAAAACAAGGCCATTAGAGCCTCCTTTTTTTGGTGCAGAACAATAAAAGTGCTAAAACAAAAGTGGAATAGAGAACTGAAACAAGAGGGGGTGTTTTCTCTCTTTAGGAAGAGAAACTTTGTTAGACTCTCTGTTTTTCCCATACCATTGTAGTAGTACTACTTCTATGCATTGTTGTTATCTGTATTCAATAACTGCAGTAGCTCTGCTCTCTACTACGCCTCTTCAGTAGCTACTCTTGTGTTCTAAGCCAGGAACTGAGGGAGCCAAAAACGTTATCTGACATGCCACTTCACACAGTATTTTCAAGATAGACTCTTGAGACACTTCCTGCATGCATACTTATGCTCGCTTTGCTCGCATAGTCATACTTACAAACCTAGATGGCGTTTTCAAGTTGCCCCCTTTGTTAGTAAACAATCAAACAAAGATCGCCATCTAGCGGTTGAAATCAAATCTTTGAAATCTGGATTGATTTAAGTGTAAGAAAGCACACTGTATCAGAAAATACTACGTTCTCTAGTGTATCAGATGACATGTCACTGCAAAATCTACTCTCTACCTGCTTTGGATGCTCTTGCTCTCTCTACTCTTGCTCCTCTCTTTTCTCTCTCCTCATTTAGAAGTAGATGTCGTTCCTATAGCAACTGTGATCTCCCCGGTAGTAGAGGAGATTCTTGACAGTACTCTGCTAGACACTAATGCATCAATTTTGCAGCAGCAATGCAGTTGCTTTTACATGGCCATTAAGTTTATGAATAGTACAAAGACAAGTTCTGATCCCAACATTTCCAAACCATTCAAAAACAACTTCATAAAAAATGCAACAATAAGTAATTAGGTTCAAAGCTAAAGAAGCTAGGAACAAAGCAAGTCATTTACCTAATTGAAAATGCATCTGACAAAACTTTAAAAGAATAAAATTACTTCTCTACTGCTTGAAGCCAAAAGCTGCTTTGTTTTTAGAAAGTCAAAGAGAAGGTAGAGTTTCTCGTTTTATGCGGCAAAATGCCACAATTTGTAGTATAACGGCTTCCAAACATGGAATCAAGTAGCTTAAACTATTATTACGAAAGAAACTTTTTTGATATTTTGCTAGTATCCCCCGAGCCAGTATTATAGTAGTACTAAATCGAAAAATTGCACAACTCGCAAAGTAGCATTGCATGCATGTCTGTTTGGCTTTTCTGACCCCAATTCCTGGCCAATAGGGATCATCATCAGGGGGTTGTTGTATGTGCACAGATAGTAGTCGTAAAAATCCCTACACCTCATAATGCGGCCACGCAGAGTATTTTCTGGTCTGAAATGTAACTTCTAATCTTTACTGAAACAAACTTCAGTAGTTTTTCAAGATAGGAAATCTGATTCGCGAGCATCCTGAGCGAAAAAAACAGATGATCTTAGGGTGAATTCATCTACTTCTTTATGACAAAATTCCATTGGAAACTATGTGGAATTCAGTTTTCCACGGAATATGGAAAATCTACCTTCCATCAATTCATCTACACTTCAATGGAATCCTGTTTTCCATATAATTTCGGATTTATTCCATTATTGGTAGATGAATCTGGAATTCAGTTTTACACATAATTCGTCGGAAACAATATTTCAATGAGAGGTCTTCCATTAGTAGATGAATTCCCTCTTATTATAAATGTGACACATTTTTGGTGCAGATCTGACATTGTGCAACTGTGCAACCCCTCTCATAAATATCTCCCTACCTTTGCTTTTCTAGAAAAGGTAAAGGACATCGTTACAAAGTTGTACAAATATTCATCAGAAGTGTGTAGTAAGAGTTATGCTTTATACCAACTGTGTTTTACAGCTTTTTTCATTAGCTTACATCCCAGGAAAAGTGCTCTTATGCTATCGTAAATCCCACTCAAGTAGAGTAGTAGCAGAGTGGGGTGTGGTGGTATAGAAGGACCGTTTTTCACACCGTCTGCTTTAACAAAAATGCATCTGCTGCTGCTATCAAATTCTAAGTTTAGCCTTAGTTTTAACGAAATTGAAAACCCAGACTAATTTGTGGCTTTGGCAAAAACTTTTTCCTTGTCCGCCACACCAAATGCGGTTTAATGCATTTTTATAGTTTTTGCACTAATCAAATTCTTCTATTTTGAAAACTTTTCTTTGCTTTTGTGACTTTCTAGATCTCAAGAGATACATTTTTTATGGGTTTGCTATTCCTACAAAGCTTTACTTGATTTTATGAGCACACAGCCCCAAGAATACATTTTCTGTATTCTATTAGGTAGTATCTAAGGGGATCAATTTCCAATGCAGGAACCATTGAGTATCGGTGTATGCGTCGCATCATTTTGGAGGCAAAAACCCCATGTTTACAAGGAGGGGAAAAAAGTAAAGAGGGGGAAAAGTACACTGTGTTAAAAGTCCAATTTTTGTCTAAAAAGTAGATTTTGACAAAACCTACTTTTGATTTTTGATATTTGTAAAATTCAACCCACCCTAATCTATAGAAAGTAAGTCACCCTAATAAGTGATTTTTTTTTGTAGATTTTCTTGACAAAAATCCAGATTTTGACTGAAAAATGCCCTAAATGAATTTTTGGACAAAATATGGAGTTTGGGAATAGTGTGAAAGTGTATCTTACATCGGATTGGAAGTATTCCAGTAGATGTCTGGTAACTTTTTGATGCCGCTTGTGAAGGCTTGTTGTTTGGCAGCAGGCGCATTATTTTGCACCGAGTGCACTCTACCGGTCAGCAGGCTCGATTGCAACACAAACGCCACCACAATCGGCCACATGATTACGTAGTTCCAAACTTTTCAAATCTCAGTTCATAGTTTTGAGACCGTCTAACACCGACGTTGGATTCCTAGCAACTGAAGTCTGAAGGGACTTTAGAGGATCCAGTAGACGACGGACCGACGGACAAACGCGTGTATGGAACACGGGGAAGAGCGCTACTAGACGAGGAGTTGAAGAGCGGCGAGAGTAGCCGCTTTAGGGGCTTTCTCGCGCGTAACCAGATGCCTGTAAGAAGGCGCCTTCACCTTTTCAAACCTACTAAAATATATGCATGCAAAGCAAAAACAATAGATAAAATGGACAAGACACAAAATCATACCGAAATGGAATCATAATTGTCGGAATCTTACGTAAAGTATTTCAGTTCAGATAACTTGGAATTTCGTCTTGATTTCGACGTATTTTGCACGGGACAATCTCGTTTTACCTAGAGACATAACCTCACCTAGACCTCAATACACTCACTTCACCTAGATTCGCAATTATTTCGGTTCACCTAGATTTTTTTATCCATATTGAGGGTATGACGAAAATGAGTAACGAGTCTAGATAAAAACCGAGGCTATGAACCATAGGTGAGGTGAATGTCTAGGTGAACCGAGAATTCTCCATTTCACTCCTCGTTATGTCCCTTCTAAGTACCTTTTGTGGTATCATGAAGGCTACTATCACCGCCGCTAGCTGTCTCTCCTGTCGTCATCTTTTTTCATGAGAGAGAGCAAGACAAAAACCAAAGAGACAACACAGTAGAACAAAGCCTCACTCATGAACTTGTAAGAAAAGCAAAAAACCTAGAGGCCTGGCCTCCTCCTGAAAAACTTTTTTCTCTTCTTCTTCTAGGAGCCCCACACTTAATTGAAAAAAGTTTTCAGGCAGTTCTGGTTCTTCAGTAGTAGTGCTTGCATATGCTTTGATAAGGTAGTTTGCCAGCGAAGCAAAGCTTTCACTTTTTTGCTACTGCCTTTCAGATGGCCTTGATATGATGTAGTATTCTGCCACTGCAAAAGTCATGAAAGTCCCATGGGTGTTCCTAATGCTCTGTTCTGCTACACTAGTACTACTACTCTGTAGTCGGGGCTTTTCCGTATTTCTTCTTTGTCTTTATCTATGCAAAACACAAAAGCAAAAGCTTGGAAAATTAGCACAGTAAAGAAAGCAAGAAGGGAAAGCACAAAAACAAAACACAGTAGTGTCACAGACTAGCAGAAATGGCACAATGTCTAGTAGCAACACGAGAAAATAATTGGTTTCGGCTTTCTTAGCCCTTAAAAAATGGTATAAATAGAATTAGAAAGCACTTTTGGGCTTTCACTACCAAATCGATTTTGTGCTTGAATCGAAAATTGTGACAATAGCTTATTGAAGATAAGTGGATAAATAAATTGCTGCTTTCTAATATGACAGTCCTCTTTTTAGGATATGTTTGAGGACGCAATTTAACACACTTTAAAAATGATATGTTTGTGTTACAGTTGTACTTATAGGAGATTATTTAATCATTTGTATCTCCTGACATATGTTTAACCAAATCATCATCCTAACCCCGATAGGTATAATTTAAAATTGTAACCTTTCAAATATACAAGCAAAAATCATAACCAGTTTCTTTGTATTGCAATACTTTCTTTACTAATAAAAAGTTACGTTTCAACCTTTAGTTTGGCTTCAACTTGAAATAAAGATGGTATTTTTACATACTAAAATAAAAAGATAAAAAGATGATCTCATTGTCGTACCTCTGAAAGGACCATTAAACATCTTTTTTACAAAGTAAAC
Source organism: Oithona nana (assembly GCA_900157175.1). Lineage (NCBI taxonomy): Eukaryota > Metazoa > Arthropoda > Copepoda > Cyclopoida > Oithonidae > Oithona > Oithona nana. The sequence continues at coordinate 20,572 of LT728110.1, forward strand.
ATTAATTTTTACGCAAACGTCATCTAGCGTTTAAAACGCTGCCTTATGTTAACCCAACAATAAATCAATAAAGAACAAAATAAAGTATCTTCTCTAACGTTAAAAGTACTAAGTAAAGTAATAATTTACTGTACATAATTCGAAAGCAGTCTTCATCAAGAAAATGCGGTGAGATGCATGATTTATTTTGCTTAGAATTCTTTCATCGTCGTCCAAGGTTGAAAGAGGCAAACTTGCAAAAGAAAGAAAATTGCCAGAGCAAAAATGCACATAAAGTGAAAAAAGAATGCACGATTCATCATCATTTACCAACACATGCTGAAAAGGCAATGCTTTCGAAACAAAAGCAGAAGTGAAAGCCTTGAACGAAAGAAAAACTTTGCATCTCTCTGATAATTTTCAACATATGCTACCAGATGTTTAGCAATTATTACAGGAGGAGCTCAGGACAACAAAGGACCTTTAGGGACTAATAGAGAAAGCAGTGTTAGAAAGCAACAAAAGACTTCGACGGAGGAGGAGGTGAATTTGATCCTTCTGGAGAAGATTTGGACTGTTGGACAATTTTGTCTGCCACCGAAGTACTTTATTGGTCTCCGCCTCTTTTGGTGATTGAACGATCCTAGTGTTCAGGATGATTTCGCTGCTGCTTCGACGGTGAATGGTTAGAAAGCATCGTCCTCCAACGTTGGGTCATTTCCTACAAATGAGCTGGAGGTTGTTAATGGCCTCGTCTACTCCTACCGCATTTAGGCATGAATGGATTTCCCTTGTTTTGTCGACCAAAAAACCAGCAATGGAGCAAAAAATATCATTACCAAAAAACCATTGGTGTAATTAGAAACTTTGACGGTTGACCTTTTTTTGCTTGGATGAAAAATTGTAGCTTACTGACCGAATTTCATTTGTCAGTAGTAGTTGATAGGAGAATCAAGGAAACCGAGGAGATCATTTATTACATTCAGGGCGTGTTCGACTATTGCTGCCTGGTGAGATTGGAGAAAGTCACAGTGTGTGAAAATTGTCCTAAAAAGTCGCATGAAGCTATTAAAAGTTATTTGTAAAGTTGTTGTGGGTTTGTCAAGTTGTTGTGGATTGTAAAAATGTTGTGGTTTTGTCAAGTTATTGTGGGGTTTTCGAGTTATTGTGGGTGTTTCAAGATATTGTGGGTGTGTCAAGTTATTGTGGGTTTGTCAAGTTATTGTGGGTGTGTCAAATTATTGTGGGACAAAAAATCCCCAAAGCTCGTCCATTCGCGTTGTTACAATTGCAACAAAAATCGACTTTTTCCAATGATTTTCAGACACTGTGAAAGGCTTTCTTTCTTCTTAGGAAATTGTTTTTGGCGCCTTAGCGGATTTTTTTCACATTTGCTGCCTACGAGCGTCTTGGGACTCATTGAAGAACTCATTTCGATACCCTGAAAATGCTGCAGGGCTGATAGTGCTGAACGATGCAGGCAGCGCACATTTCATTGTTGCAATCCGAGAAATTTGGCCCAAATTACTAAGGTACTACTTCAAAACACTCATGGGAATTGCCGAATTATTCTCCATAAGGTCAAAAACCTAAAAATCTTTTAAAGCCTGTAAAAAGTTGAGTTGGACATCTTTTTTTGTCATCTTTGCAGAAATCTGAGGGTCGTCGACGACATCTGTGACTTTTATTTCGAGAAACAATGGCGAGCGAAGGCTGATATAAACGTCTGTTAGCAAGCGACAGATAATTCGGTTATCGGGCACACTAATTCGATTTTTCAGCGACAGCTAGCGGTAGCCGAATGTCGTCTCGTTTGATCAGATGAATTTTATGTGGAGAGGAGCCAAATATGCTAGTACACGGTGTTTGAAAATCACAGAAAAAGTCTCATTCAACATTGCGAGCGAAGCGAGCTACGTTTACATTTTGAGCGGACAAAAGTTAATTAAAAATGCCAAAAATGGTCCATTTTGGCGAGTTTTTGAAAA
>LT728111.1:0-14848 GCA_900157175.1 Oithona nana
TGAAAATTGGAAAAAATTGAACAAAATTCAAAATTGGACAAAATTGAAAAATTGACAAAATTGGAAAATCGACAAAATTGGAAATTGGACAATATTTTATTTAGGCGTGCGCTCATGGCATGCGCTTAGATATTTGCCTTGAATTTGAGTTTTTTAGGATATCCACATTTCAAAGCCAAATCGATATCTCGCAAAGCAGCTTCATAACATTGATTTTGATCCAAAACTGCACTTCGATTGGCCAAAATAATTGAGTACTCTTGGTTGTTTTCCAAGTTGTCTTTGTCAAATGGACACCATTGAAGACTTTTGGTGTACCAATCCTTGGCTTCTTGGCCTTGTCCAGCTTTGAAACATTTGTTTCCTTCCTCTTTGTATTTCAAAGCTTTTTCCAAATCAGGAGAAATCTACAAGTTAGAAAAAATTAGAAAATCCAAAATTTTTCATTTTTTTGGTGATCCTTACGGTTTTTTCCACTGGTTTGTATTCGATGCCATTCTTGGTCAAGAAATTGATTTTGTCTTCAATCGAAGGCAAAGATTCGAAAGCCTTCAAATCAATGGATTTTTGCGACTTCTTAATGAAAGAATGGAACTTTCCATCTTCAATGAAAAGCAGATTTTCCATAGGTTGAGCCTTTGTTGGGACACCCATTTCCTTTTTTTAAAAGGTCAATTTCAAGACTACTTTCAAAAATAGCAGTAGAACGTGCTAGAAATCACTTTTGGCAAGCTGCCAAATGTTTGTTGACAAAGCCGGTCTAAGATGCTTTCTAATTCTAGAAACTTCAACAAGTGAAAGCTTCTGTTCAATGAAAATGCAAAGATTTCAAATGAAAAACCGCCAGATTTTTATTTCATTTTTGATCATTAAACAACTCTAACGTCCTCCTGGGGGTGGGGGTGGACGTTGTTCTTCATCACTTCCTCCGGTTTCTTCTTCACTTTCGCTTTCTTCGTTGCTTCCATTTTTGCCTCCCTTTCCATTTTTACCTTCCTTTTGTTTCTTCCACCAATCTTGGATTTTTTGCCACCAATCATTCCAAAATTGACGATCCTCAGGATCGGCGCGAGATAAAGTCAAAAAACCTTCGAAATTAGAGTTGAAAAATCGGTCCATATCTTCATCAGTTAATTTGCCTTGGGGTTCGGTGTCTTCATCTCCACCTTTGCCTCCTTTTCCACCTTTTCCACCTTTACCTCCTTTTCCACCTTTACCGAAATTTTTCCACCAAGACATGATTTTTTCCCACCAATTCCATTTTCCACCCTCGGAATCTTGCCTTTCAAGTGCAAATCGGTCTAGAAAATCCACCAAATCTTTTGGTGGAGGTGGAGGCAAATCCAAATCTTCGTCATCTTGACCTCTGATGGAAACCACGGAAATGGCCAAAATGGCGCAAAGTAGCAAAAATTTTAAATCCATCCTAGGTAGAAATCTATAGAAGACTGCTAAAGAAAGTGGAAATGTATCGGATTTTATACTCTTAAACTTTATGTATTTTTGTCATTTGCTATCTCTATAATAGATGTAGATAGATGTCGCTTACATTCAAAATGTAAGCACGCTTACATTCAAAATGTAAGCGGAGTAATGATTGTGTTCATCTATGAGATACAATTTGATTTTTGATTACAGATTTGTGGATAAATTCACGGAATTTTTGGGTTCATTTGTCAAAAGTCACCTGAGACGTTTTGAAAGCAATGCTCAATTCCCCATTTTGGCATTCCTAAACATCTTGTTCAAGTACACCTTTGAACAACAAAGAACGGAAAGTTACTTGGCATGTTTGGATGTCTGGAACATTTGCGTGGAATACGTCCAAGGTTTGATCAGTTCACGTGTACCCGAAGCTGAAGTGATTGTACCCAAATACAGAGGATTTCTACTACTTGTCTCTGAAGTCCTCAAACAGTTACAATTCAGAGCTGTACATGAAAAACTAGAAGAATTGGACGATGAGGACTTTGATGATGATGAAGAAACAGAATGGCAACATTACTTACGTGCCAGTATTGAATGTATTATGCGTGTAGCTGATGTATTCCCCAATGATGTCCTCCGTATCATTGATACATCTTGGAAAGAAACCATGAGTGTATTCATGCAAGTGGAAAGTCGCATCAAAGACAACCAAAATCTGATTCTCAACAGTGAAGAAGAATGTAAACAGCTTCATTATGTGCTTCGTGATTTTGCCAGTTTGCTTCAAATTGTGGGTCGACTTTCCATCCTCTTCATAGGAGAAGTCTTCCAAGAACGTCTCCATGCTGGGAATGAGTTTATGAAACATCTCATAGTGATAGTGACATTCAGCAGTAACAAGAAATTGTATGCTTTACAAACACCTTTAGAACAGCTCAATAGTGATTTCATTGAAGTGTAAGTATGACTTTATTTGACCCTTAAAGATGTTGAATGACTACAGCAGTTGAAGCAACATGAAAGTGAACTATTGGGTTCACTTGATTGGGTTTAAACAGAGAAGGTTTAACGAAGGAGTTTCTAACATAGTCAGAAAGTTTGGGTGTGTTATAAACATAATATAATGGTACAAGAAAGTTCCAACAAGTGTTACCAATAATGTGACTAATCAAGAGTTCTTCCATTTTGGTGTGATATCCATTTTTCATAAATGAACCGTAAACTATAAAGGCCACTATCCAACTGAGTGCTACGATGACTATGCCTTTCATGAAGTCTTGGTCTTGGTGATGTTCCGGTAATCTGGGGGCTTTTATTTTGACAAAGACATAGGTCAAAGTCAACATGGCTAATATGCTAAAGCTCATAGGACCGGGACTGACTCTCCTGCAAGAATGGATTATTTTATATTGTACTATTTTAAGTGTTTACTAATCTTACGATTTCATCTTTGTTCCTGTCAACCACTCAAGTGTCAAAGAGCAGCATGGACGATTGTGCTGGAGATAAAAGTCAAATATTAGTCTTAAACATGAGCAGATAAAGGAGCTTCGTCTAAACAATCCAATCACTTTTTGATCCGGTTGATCGGTTAGGATTCCGGGTTTGAATATGATGACTATTTTTAAAATCAAAATGATTTCTTGCATGATTACACTCAATGTTGCACAAGTTGTCGAAGAGGCCAGATACACTTGTGCTATGATTGGATTGAGTTGTCCAAAGAAAAGGCCAGTGTAAATCATGCTGAAGAAAACAATGTTGAAGACCATCATGACTTTGAGTAAATCTAAAAGCAACAGGTCGAGAATAGATTGCCAAGCTGGAGCCTTTTTTTCAATGTATTTGTGGATTAAAAGGAAGAGTAGGGTAGAGGGTAGGAACCAAAAAAGGTTGCAAGCAGCAAGAATACTAAGTCTTTCCATGGCTGATGCCAAAAGACTGATCAAAATAGGCACATGGCACTTCAAAATTGATGCATGATAACAACCTCTCAAATGAAAATTTTTGAGATTGATACTAATTGAAAAAACATGTTACCTACATGTTTTTTTGAAAAAGCACTTCTAAATATGACAACCGGGTAGAGGAGCGATGGTAAAGATATTTTGTATTAAAAAAGTAGGTTCAAGTTTCTATTTTTAGAATACAAGATGGTACGGAATCTGTAGAGTTCAATCTGGCAAAACCAAGATGTTTCTTTTGTTCATTGATCATTTTTTAAAGAACCTGAAAGTAAGAATGATAAAGTCAAGAATCCCAACGAATGATAATCCTAAGAAGACTCCAAATGTTCCACCAATTGTTCCCAACATATCAGCAAAAGTCACTTTGGCATCTTTGGTTGTCACTAGAGCATGACCTTTTTCAAAATTCACATTGATCAATGCGGATCTTTTCATAATCTTTTCATATTGCATCCAAGTTGTTTTATCCGCAAAGAGCATGGGGTTACTTTCTGATACATAGGCACTAAAAATGTCACCATAGGAATCTTTGATCATATCAAAAGTTCCATAGTCTCCCAGGTTGTCAACTTTAGAACTGACAGAGTATTCAGTGTAGACACAGGATTTGGGACATTTTTGATCATCCCCAGATTGGTTTGATTGATCTGTAATGTAGTCATTGAAGCATTTCAACTTGTCAGAAATGCAACCTGAAGTCCCATTGTTTTTTAGGTACCATGGCGAACATTGGCATACTTCTTGTGCCCCATTGATTTTTTGCCTCATTTGACAATTGATTTCAGAATAGTTTGACTCAAAGTGACACTTTGTCACCTCATCTCCAAGGTTGACAAAACTCTGGGTTACATTGTAGATATTGACTTGAATGCCAATACTCATGTATGTCCTAGGCTTGATTCTTAGAGTTGAAGCTGGGAAAATGTTCAAATCAGGCTGAATTTGATTGGGATGAATAACTATGAGAGGAGGTTTCAATTCCCTGTCTCCTGGTAACCTCATGTTGACAACAAAATTCAACCCTTCAATTGGAGAAATTGACTGGCCGCCAAAAACTTTTCCATCAAAGTTAAAGGTGTAACATAGATTTCCATTAGAGTAGAATGACTTGGTTTTCTTAAACATTGTACATGGTTTCAAATAAGGAGATCCAAAGTTACAGAGGGGAATCAGCACAAATTCCTTTTCAACATTGCCATGAATTTTGGGGGCTTCAAATGACTTCAGGACTTCGTGATACAGATTCTGATGTGTTTTGAATTCAGAAATATTGTAATTATCCTTAAAATCTGAAGGAAGGAAGGGTTTGTTCAAATTGTACCAAAGTTGCAATACATCAAGCCCTGTAAATTCTTCAACCAATCTATTCAATTCAATTAAAGCATCCTTAGAGTTTGTAACTGCATGATTTGTCATGTACAAGTCATACAATTGAATTGTTTCAAACTTACTCCTTGAAAAGGTACACATTTGTCTCAAGTATCTTTGCAAGTATTTTCTTTGGTAAAATGGGACTTGACCTAAATCAATGCAGTCTGTTTCATTAGATTGCCAGCATTTTGAACACCATTCTGATGTCATGTTAGTTCCATAACTGATATTGCAGAACCTGTTTGACTTATCTAAGCTTTCATCAGAATGTTGTACCAGAGTTGTCCATTCTTCAATCCATGATCTGTAATCTCCAGAACAGAATACATCATGGTATTGCCATTGGCAAGGTGAAGGAATATCAAATGTAATAGATTGATTAACCAGTTTCTGTAACATAAACTTAAGGTATTGTATATTCAATTCTGCTATAATCTCTCTAGCATCAGCTTTAGATTGACCAAAGTACATGAAGAAATGATTCATGAATCCAAGTTCAGTGGGAAATTCATTTTGGATCAAGTCTGAAAATGAAGCAATCTTTTCCAAATCAAAAGTACAACTTGTAGATTCTTGTCTGGTGCTTAAGCCTCCTCTCAGAAGATCCGGATCTTGGGCTAGCAGAGAAGTGATGATACTTCCTCTTACATCTAGATCACTAAATAGGTTTGTAATGCTTGGCCAAGTCCATGAAACTGGATGACAGACAGATACAGCAGGAAAAGATATCTCTTTTACACTTTTGGTATCCACTACAAAACAAGATTTTTTAAAGCTTGTAACACTCAAAGTCCCAAACATACCTGAGATTACAACAGGAGATGCTCTCCAAGATTGTATTGATTGATTGGTGAAGAAGATGGCGAAACAAAGTTGTGATAGTATGAAAATTCTGTAGAAGAGCTTTCCAAGTGTTCTATACTTTGAATCCATATTAGAAAGACTAGACAATAGGACTTTCAAAGGTTAACTGACTGTTGATTAAAAAGGTGTTAACCAACAATTGTAACGTCATATTGACAAAACGTCTTCTTTCAATTTGAAAAGTGTTTTTAATCTACAGTTATTTCAATTATGTTTTAATGTTTTTATTTTCAGGCATTCACAAGCCTTAGCAGCCTTAAAAGCCTGGTGCCACTGGCTTTCACATTTACATAGTCTTGCCCTCAAAGACCCCACCTTTGAACCCCAATGCAAGGACCTAACCTCCAGAATCATGGTTGCAGTTTCACCAGTGATCAAAGATGACCATCAAGGTTCCAAAAACAGATTAAAGTTGGTCCACTCAGCTGCCCATTTCCTCTGCACTTTGACGGGCACAGTCCGACCTCCATCAATCTGGAAACTCAAGGAATTCACCGACTTGTACTCTTGTTTGAACCACTTGAAATTAGAGCCTGATGATCATAGGTTGATGGTCAAAGCCTTGAGCAATGTCTTGATGCTGCCTTGGCCCGGCATACCTGACCAAAGATGGGAGGAACGACAGCGGCATCTAACCAAATTTTTAAGAGATTTGACAGAGACTTTTAGAAGCATCAGAATGGTGCAAGACTTTCCAACCAATAAGGAATTACAAGTGCAAGCCAAACCATTGATCATTCATACCTTAAGAGTCATTGGTGACTTGGCTGACAATGTATTGAATGAAGTGACCCAGACCAAGAAATTGTGCCATGAATGTTCAAGAGACTACATTGACATTGCTCTCTGGTTGTTTCCCATCTATGTCAAAGATAATGGAATGTGTGAAGAACTCTTTGCCTTTTTCCATACAGTCTTGGATGTCTTGAAGAGTCAGATGGGTGCGGATGTCATTGAAGCTACCATTGGAACATTCATCAATGTCTTTAATAAGGACCAGTTGACCCAGATCATTGTCAATGAAGGATCCGGAGGAGGGACCAGAGTGGTGGAAAAGTTTTTGGAAATCTTGCAATTTGTGGTCAAAGAATCGGATATTTCCTTCAGAAAGTTTATTGATTCAACTTTGAGTCTGTGTTTGGATTACATTTATCCATTGGTTGCAGAGGTAAGTCCAGATTATGGGTACAATTCCTTTCTACATCTGGCTTTCTATCTTCTAAACCACCACAAAGTCCATTCATTAAGAGGAGGAACAGTTTTCCAAATAACCATCCAATAATGACTAAAAAAATTAGGATGACAATGCGAGCAAGATCAATGAAAAATGGATTATCTGACTTTTCCATTTTGTTTCAGTTTGGCTTTTGTATGTCTGATTGTACTGCCACTTTATTGATCACTGATTGTGATTGTCTCTCAAGATTCACGTTTCTGATGTACCCTAATCATCAGTGTGTGGCACACCCCTCGAATCGCTGCTTTTACTTTAGAAAAATCCGCCATTCAAAAGTGATTGTATTTCTGAATTCTACAAGTTCAGGAGAACATTTTGACATAAAGATCGAAATCGTACCTACTCCCGATTCTGAGATACCAAAATCGGTTTGAGAATCGTCAAACAAAATGTTGTCCGATTTTTTGAGAATCGTCAAACAAAATGTCCGATTTTGGTCATTTTGGTACCAAAGTGGCCCAATGGTATACCCTAAGCACACTTTTGTTTAACGATTCTCAAAACCGATTTTGGTATCTCAGAATCGGGAGTAGGTACGATTTTGATCTTTATGTCAAAATGTTCCCCTGAACCTGTAGATTTCAAAAATTCAATCACTTTTGATGGCGGATTTTTCTAGAGTAAAAGCAGCGATTCGAGGGGTGTGCATAGATTATCATATTACCTAACCTACCTACTTACTTAGGTAAATAATGATTGAATAATTGAAATCATTGTTATTTCTTTCAGAGACCAACAGCAGACATCAAAGCCCCACTTTTCACTGTTTTATCCAATGTTTTACTGTACAATTGGCGACACTTTTTCAAATCTTCCGTCATGAGATCCCTTATTGGTGCACCTTCACCTATGCCCAGCAGTGATCAGGTGCAACACAAAGTGCATTTCATGGCCATTTTACAAGCCTTTGGTCAATCCTTTATGCAACCCGACATCACTGTGTTCAAGCAAAATTTGGCGGCTTTGGAACAATTGAATGAAAAGTGGAAATTGTATCACAAACCTGCATTTATTGAGAATCTGATTGAACATTTCTTAACTGTTTGGTTACAAGTTATCCTACACAAATCTCACGATTTGTTGAAAGAAGAAATTATTTTAGCCATTTTTCATATGGCCAATGTGGATTTTAATGCATTTTTTAAGCAATTTTTGCCCGTTTTTTTGGCCAAAATGCAAGACTTAGATGACAACCAAAGAGAAAAATTACAACAATGTTTCAAAGAAGAAATTGTAAGTTTCAATTTAAAAAAAAATTTCAATTCAAATCAATTTTATTTTACTTTCAGGATTTGCCTACTTTTACTTCCAATTTAAACCGGTTTATTGGTGATCTCCGATATTATAAACTTTGCAATGCTAGTCTACCTGCTGGCAGTGTCAGCTTTTCAATGTGATAAAATGTGAAAAAAAAATGACAATAAAAATTTTTTAAAGCTTTCTTTTATTCTGGTATTGAATTTAAACCAATGATTGAGAACTGTTATTGAGATCGCTCATAACAAGTCGTCCCTCATTACGCAATCTATTGTAGCTATTCCAGCCACCACAGCCATGATTTTTACGAATCTTGCGAGCAACAAAAAACAGTGAAATCAAAGCAACTATTACTACAATACTTCCAAAAATCCATCTGAAAATTGTTATGCCTGATGCTTTCGTAGTTATAGGCTCTGTTGTTGCTTTCGTAGTTGTAGGCTCTGTTGGTGCCTTCGTAGTCGTAGGCTCTGTTGGTGCCTTCGTAGTTGTAGGCTCTGTTGGTGCCTTCGTAGTTGTAGGCTCTGTTGGTGCCTTCGTAGTTGTAGGCTCTGTTGGTGCCTTCGTAGTCGTAGGCTCTGTTGGTGCCTTCGTAGTTGTAGGCTCTGTTGGTGCTTTCGTAGTCAGAGGCTCTGTTGGTGCCTTCGTAGTTGTAGCCTCTGTTGGTGCTTTCGTAGTTGTAGCCTCTGTTGCTTTCGTAGTTGTAGCCTCTTCTACAGAAATGGAAGCCATTCCTTCAGTGACGATGGGCTTCATCATTAGAACCACGACCAACAAAAGAAAGGATACACGGAATCCGTCTATTTTTAGCCACATTTTTAATGTCTTTCTGTCTTGACTCACAAGAAACGAATAAGTTTCCGTTGTGTTATCAACTAGATAGTAAATTCCATACTTGGGGAAACACACATGTGAATGTGATAAATACACCAACGCAAGCTATGATTCATAACATTTTTGAAATATCAAAGTCCAATTTTGATTTGGGATTCCCTTCTTTTTTCCCCAAGTTTCTACGAAAGCACAATCTGTCTTCTGGAGACTCTTGACAAATTATTTCTTTTCATCAGGAAAAAATATATTTTTAAGAGGGTTGTTTGGAAAACTGGAATTTGATTGAGTTTTTGAGCATCTAGTATTTCCACTCTCCTAATGGACAAAAAGTTATCTAAGAAAAATTGGGAGTCCATGTCATCAAGTCTCATAAGAATTTGTCATGCAATATGATCACCCACAAGATTAGAAATTATTTTCTAAAATAGAATTTCAAGATTTTGTCAAGGCTTTTTTTCATTGCCATTTGAAGAATCTTGTTATTATTGTTGCTTTGTTGTTTAAAGTGACATCAGTATCAGATTTTTAGCAACAGGATTTTTGCGCCCCAACTTGATGGACAACTTTTTAATCATTTATGTGTCTCTCCCATTGTGTTTGAAAATTGTTAAAAATTGTCTCATTTGACTCATAAAAGCGAGCGAAGCGAGCTTAGATTTACCAGAATTGTACAGGTGTATCCTAAAAAAATCAGGAATTTTGAATTTTGAAACACTGTGAATTCTAGTAGATTTCAATTAAATGTTGCTCGCGGTTCAAAGTATTTTGTTTTTATTTTCTTAACCTATTTTTCGAATCATATCTTTTCTTAACTTTTTTTATGAGTTACTATGCAAAGGTTAGTAGACCTCATTAATTCAATAAGGAATCTCAAGCATCTCAAATGAATTGGCAAAATTCATCACGGAAAAAAATTAGGTTAGGTAAGGTTAGGTATTCATTTCTTGTTTTCTACTACCACCTTTGTTCTGTTTGGCATCAAACTAGAAAAGCAATCATTATTTCAATCTTGGAATTAAGAGAAGACAGCTTTTAACAGGTTTTTTGATCAGTCGTTTAGCTACCACCAAGGGGCTAACAATGCAGAAGAATCGGAGCTTCGAAGTTCTCGGTAATATAAAAGCACAAATAGAAAAGTTGTGGTTTGAGTAATTGGGAAAGCAGAAAAATTCGGGAGATAATAGAAAAATCTCGAATATTTTGTTCCGCAAAAAATCCTAATAAAATTTGCAAAAAAAAATTTTGCACCTGAAATTTTCAAAAGATTAAAAAGATTTCGGGAGATATTTAAGCTAAAAAATGACACACACACAAATTAGCAATTTAAAAAAAAATTATGAAGGCGAAATATTTTTTCTGTTACAAAATCTGGAAAGGCAGGAAAAAAATTAATGATTTGAACCGAAAATTAGATTTTGAAAAAAAAAAATATATGGGCTGTCTGAAATTCTGTTAAAGGTTTTGCGTAGGATATCAAGCTTTTCCAGTGCACTTTAAAATTTTTCTGTCTAGTATATCGAGATTGATTCAAGAAGTGCAATGAACCTCAAATATGCACTCACACCTTAACTAAGCAAGAAATATGAACCTCATAAAAAAAATTCCTGTAGGTGCTTTTACGCATTGATTTTTTTCGTGCCACACATTTGAAAGCTGCATGAGCCCGATCCTCTTCGATATGACTGCATTGCAGGAAAAGCCGAGCCAGTCTTTTTAAGGCCCAAAATATTTTTTCTGTCCCTGACTTTTCTCCAATTTCTCCAAAAATTCTGAAAAAAATTAAGAAAAATCCCAATTTTATTTTTCCAATTTGGGATTTTTTGAGGACTTTTGCAGATTTTTGCTGATTTTTTATAAGGTCCTTTTGTTGCTTTAAAGGCCTCAGAGAAAGCCACATGGGAGTTGAGGCCTTTGCTAGAACCCCCAATAGTGTCCAAATATGTGGAAACATGAGCACAAGTGTAGAAACGGAAGAACATGAAAATGAATCCACCCCATTTCCTGTTACAGGCCGGGTTCCATCCAGTGCCAAAATCCATGTCTCTTCTGAAGATTCTTTAGAAGATTCCAAACCTTCCAAATGTACAAATGTGCTGGGAAAAGTATGCAACAAGAAGTTGTTGCTGAAACGAGTACCCATTCTCTCTTGGTTGCCAAACTATGATCGAGAAAAAGCCGTGTCGGATTTGATTGCGGGATTGACGGTGGGATTGACTGTTATTCCTCAAGGCATTGCTTATGCCATTATAGCTAAACTACCACCTCAGGTAAGCAATAATTCCTTGCAGTGCTTTTGAAAATTTTCGCGCCAAAATCAGTGATGACAGTGATGAAAGTAAACGTTCCTAACTTCGCACACTGGGGCCAGAATATCAATTTAATCCATTAATAGGTAATGCTCAACTTTGATTCACTTTCTGACAGTTTTGTCCGCTAGATGGCGTTTTGATTATTACACCTAAAAGGCGAATTTTACATAGAAAAAAATCCTGAAGAAAAATTCGTAAAACTTTGTTTACATTCAAGCTACATAGTGATTTTGGTGATACTTTTCACATAAATCTCAAACTTCCAATTTTGGTTTGTATGTTACTAAGACGACATCTAGTGTAAATTTTAGGTAATATTTGAACGAAAATTACTCTTCCCTTATTCAGGGATTGAATTTAGGCAATTTTTTAAAGCTAAGTATAGGGAATTGGGAAATATAGTTGAAAAGCACTTCTTATTGATCTTACATACTATGTACTATTTAGGCTATATAAGGCTGTTATGATAGATTAGCTAAACAAATATTTCTTCTTCTCTTGTAGTATGGCTTGTACTCTGCTTTTATGGGATGTTTTATGTACTTGATTTTTGGAAGCAGTAAGGACATTACTGTTGGACCTACTGCCATCATGGCTCTGTTAACTGCTCAATACGCCCCTAAAGACATGGAAGGTTATTCCGAACCTGCATTTGTTGTCCTTTTGGCCTTTCTTTCCGGTCTTATCATCATTTCCATGGGATTACTTCAGTTAGGATTTGTCATTGATTTCATTTCGGTGCCGGTGACGGCTGGATTCACCTCAGCGGCTGCCTTGACCATTGCTTGTGGACAAATCAAATCCATTTTCGGTTTAGATATTGAACATCCTGTTCATATTGAAGGTGTTCATGGAAGATGGATTGACATTTACCACAATTTTCATACTGCTCGGCTCAATGATTCCATCTTAGGTATCTCTTGTTGTATCATTTTACACTGCATGAGAGCTGTTGGAAGAAACAATTGGTTTGCTGTTGATCACCAAGGAAGCTCCTTGGAAGAAACCAGTTGCCAAAGTCTATGCTCAAAACTCTATGGAAGCTCAGAACAGACCAGGAAAATTTTGAAAACTACTTGTTGGGTCATTGGAACAGCTAGAAATGCCATCATTGTCATACTTTGTACCCTTTTGGCTTACATTTTGGATCCTGAATTACCTACTGATAAAAGGAAAGCTACTTTTATCTTGACTGGAGACATTGATGCTGGAGTACCACAATTTCAAGTTCCCTCCTTTAATTTCACTGATACAGAACAAAATAAGAACGTCTCATTTGGAGGAATGATTTCAGAATTGGGACCTGCAGTTATCATTCTTCCTTTGATTGCCATCTTGGAGAATGTGGCCATTGCCAAAGCCTTCTGTAAGTCTCTTTTCTAAACTTATTTGGGATACAATGAATCAGCATTTCCTTTTTTCAGCTGGAGGAAAACCTGTTGATGCTAGCCAAGAAATGATTGCTCTGGGAATCTGTAATGTGATGGGTTCCTTTGTATCATCGATGCCAACCACAGGCTCTTTTTCCAGGACAGCTGTGAATTCTGTCTCGGGTGTTCAAACAACTTTTGGTGGAATTTACACAGGAGGATTGGTTATTTTGGCACTTGCCGTATTGATGCCATTGTGTGCTTACATTCCTAAAGCTACGTTGAGTGCCGTCATCATTACTGCAGTCATTTTTAGTGTGGAATACCATGTTGTAAGGCCAATGTGGAAATCGAAAAGTAAGATACATTTAGTAAAATATTTCGAATAGGAATAATCATTCATTATTGTATTTCAGAATCCGACTTGATTCCTGCATTTGCCACCTTTTTCGGATGTCTGTTTTTGGGCTTGGAGTACGGAATCTTGATCGGTGTTGGTATTCAAGTGCTGATCATTCTGTACCAATCAGCCAGACCCAGTATCAATGTTGAAGTATGCGAAGACGAGGACACTCACATTAATTTCCTGCATGTGACATTAGATCGTGGCTTGATGTTCCCGGCAGTATCTCATGTTCGACACTTGATCAACAAAGCTGGAATGAAAGAAGGCCGATCCAAGTTTCCTCTTGTATTGGATTGCACACATCTTTCTACTTCTGATTTCACTGTGGCTGAAGGATTCAAATCAATGATCAAAGATTTTGACAAAAGAAATCAATCCATTATTTTCTACAAACCTGCCTCTCCAGTTTTGGCCACTTTGAAAATCAAATCGCTCAATGTTGTACAATCAAAAGAAGAGTTGAAGACACATTTCGCAAGTAAATAATTCCTGACCATAGATTTTCTCCCATCTCAAAATATTCTCCTTCTCTTCTAGATCTAAGCATGACAGAAGAATGTAACAAAAGTGCCAATTGTTGAATTGAGTGAATATATTTTTCTTTTTACTCCACACTTCAAAATTGAATTATGTCTTGCTTTAAAAAATACTGACCCAAAAACTAATTTTACCACAGTGTGTATAAGTCAACATGCGATGTTTTTGTCTTGAGGCTAGCTAAACAAGCCTGTTGCATTTTCTTGGAGCCATGAGTTGAGAAAATGATGGGTTTCCAGAAGAATCTTTTATTTCTTTGTTTCTGATGCATTTTGTAAATTCTTTGTTACATTCTGACCATTCTGATCAATTTTTGGGTGTGCAATAATCCTGTGATTGGTTCTAATCATAGGTTAGGATTGGTTTATTTATACTATATCTACGAAGCAGAAGGCTTTGTGATGCATAAAAAAATCTTTGAAAAAAAATTGCTTGAGAAGCTTGCGGGCATGAGAATTGAGAATGCGCTACTCCGAGTCTGATGATGGTCAGTTCATTTTTGGAAGTCCAAAACCCAAGATGCAATCATCATCACTAAATGGATCCATATCAACGTTGTCGACAAATCTGTCCATTAACCTAGGTAATTATCTGGTAACACTTTTCTGCTTTGTTGACAAACATTCTCAGTTTGAATTTTCCTGGTGCAATTTCCCGAGATTTTTCTAAAATTAAAAAAAAGTGATAAACATAAGAAGAAGAAATGACGAGTGTCAAGTCATGTTTTTGACACATTTAATCATCAAGAAACGTCCTAATTGAATGTTGTCAACGCTGCCGCCACCCGGCAATAAACTTGTCTTGCCACACTATGGTAAAAATTTCCCAATTTTTTAAAGACCCAAAAAAGTCGCATTTTCCCTTTCAATCTCAACAATAGAGTTCATACAAAAAAAGAGTTATCTGATCAGTTAGGGAAAAAATACTTTTGTGCAACTGAAGGGCAATAGAAAATGACAGTATTTTTTCCCTTTTTTGTTACATGATGCGTCGTTGTCCTCATTTCATGTTTTGCTAGTTTTTCTCCAGACGCTTTGGCAGCAGTTGTTTTTCAGCTCAAATCTCTTCTTACCCAATTAGAGATCAAATTGATTCGATGAAGAGACAAAATGGCTAAAGGCTACGTCACTAATCTACCTTTAGGTATGTGTGCACAGTGTATTAAAATCCCTCAAAAAGTCTCATTTCACAAAATCACATTGTTTGAAAATTACTCAAAATGTCCATTTGAATTTTGGCATTTTCCATCAATTTTTGTCCTTTTAAAG
>LT728111.1:22203-41468 GCA_900157175.1 Oithona nana
CCAATTTTTGTCCTACTAAAATTGACCTGTCTGGTAACACTATTTGACCGCAAGCTTCAGGTTTTCAAAAACTCGCCAAAATGAACTTTTGTCCACTCAAAATGTAAAGGTAGCTCGCTTCGCTCGCAATATTGAATGAGACTTTTTCTGTGATTTTCAAACACCGTGTAACTCACCTCCTTTCTAACGCCAGCCTCAATGCCTCCCAAGTATATTTTCAAATCAATCTCTTTCTCGAAGGCTTGTAAAGCATCCTGGCTCTGCCTTATGGAGTACCAATCAATGGAGGCCAACCAATCTTGGGTCACGCCTTCATGCCACTGTGGATCTGTAATGACCTGGGGAGCCTCTTTATAGGTCAAATCTCCCAAATGTTTTCTAATGATTTTCATGTGTCGACGATGAGATAACCAGCCGTAAAAGGCTCGAGAAATGATCTGTCTTCTCATTGAAGAACACATATTGGAGATGGGTTCACTGGGGGATTTCCTTTTGATTTGAGATTCCTGATTTTCAACCCCCTCGACTTCAATGGACTCTTGGTCCATAGTAATGCCATTGATTTCAATGGCAATTTGTTCATCTGGTAAGTCATCTTGGTGACAAGCAGCAGCATCGACTTCTTCTTCTTCGGTAGTTGAGGATTTGGAAGTTTTGTTAGGTGAAAAGAGGTTAGTTAACCATTCACGACTTCCTGACAATTTGCTGCTTTTGGGTAACAATAAACTCATTGGTTTCTTTTCAACCTTTTTCACCACTTCGTCATTTGGTATTTGAACTTTGAAGACCCAATCCACTTTCTGTACTTTGAGTTCGGGATTTTCTTCTTTCATGGATGCCTCGATCTCTTCAGATTGAACCTACATAAAACCAAACAAATTATTTAAAGACTGTACAAAACGGGTTTCCCTAATACACCCAAACTACCCAAACCATCAATGACTTCACACAGTCAACCCAAACCAACCCAAACTCAACAAACCAACCCAAACCTCCTAGGACTCAACCCAACTTGGGTTGGGTTTGGGTTGATTGTGTGAAGTCATTGATGGTTTAGGTTGAGTTTGGGTAGTTTGGGTGTTTTAGGGAAACCCGTAAAAAACTCTATAACAATATTTTTCAATCAACTGCTTTAGTGTCTCCTAAAGTGTACATTGGGACCCCAAAGTTAGGAAGCTAAGCTCTTAATTGGTGTCTGGGAACAGCAAAGTGCAACAGAGGAGGAGAAAGTTAGAAGAGCAAGTCTCAAGGGAACACAAAAGGTTAGTAGAAAATCAGAATTTCATTACCTCTTTCCTGAGCCAAGGAAATCTTCTTTTAGCTCCTCCGTTATTGCCTGTAGCTCCTTCCAGTCTCTTGGAATTGCCAGCTTGCTGATCTTCAAGAGTGGAAAGCGATGGATCTAACCTGCCTCCTTCAGATTGCAGAGAGGATTCCAGGCAAGATAGGAACTGAAGTAGTCCACTGGGAGGAAACTCAACAGGAGGATGTTGAATTCCATCGCTGGCTACCAATATCAACTTTCCGGGTTCGTCATGATCCTATACAAAATACAAATCCTATAGGTAATGTTCAACTTTACTTCATTTTATGACAATTTTGTGCACTAAATAGCGTTGCCAACCTTGATCAAACGCCATCTAGCGGTGATTGTAAACAATATTGAAACTAAAGTTGATCTATCCTTATACTATTGAGTTTTGTTTGAATTGTTTACCTGATGGCAATGTATGAATAAAATGGTTTTGAGATCAATATAAAGGGCCTGTTGCCATGAAGCACTTTTTTCCTGAGTGGTATGTCCATTCATCAATTGGTTGGGGGTCCATTTGAGGACCAAAGTAGTCTCCTGCTGTTGTTGATGTTGCTGTCCATGTCCAAAGTTGGTAATAATCTTGTGAAAGGATAGATATCCGGGTAAGAAAGTATCTTTGTCTTTGGGTGCCACTTTGACGTTGTTTTTGCCATAGATTAAAACGTCTTTTTGGTTTTGGTGGAGTGACTCGACATATTCACGAGCTTGGCTGGGAACCAAGCTGATCATTGATGAAAAGAAGAAGTGAATCATCAATAATGTATTATTCTATTGGAAATTTCCTACCTTTTCTCGTCAAATGCTAATGTAGATGCCACGGAAGGTGTATGACTAAGTGATCGTCTATAAGAGACCTGATGATGTAATGGACTTATGGCCAAATTGACTTGGCTAGAATTCATATCAAATCCATGTTCGGGAATGACACGTGGGGAGACTTGTGAAGCGGTGGAAGAACTGGTTAAAGATCCACTGGAGCCAACGCTGGAGATTTTGTGCCTTTGAACCAGTTCGTTGGCTGGTAAATCCGACCTAAAGAAAGTTGATTTTGAGGTACCCATCGTCAGTATAAAATCCCCAATAGTAAATCAACAGACTTGTTCAAGATACTTTCGAAAAGTATCTAGATACGGATACTTTTTTAAGATAATCACCAAAAAAAGTATCTAGATACAGATACTTTTAACATACTCTCCGAAAAAAGTATCTAGATGCAGATAATTTTAAGATGCTTTCTGAAAAAAGTATCTAGATACAGATACTTTTCAAAAAAAGTATCTAGATACAGATAATTTTAAGATACTCTCCGAAAAAATTATCTACATACAGATACAAGATACTGTATCTTGAACAGGTCTGTAAATCAAATAACAATTTTCAACTCTACTTACCACATTTGTCCGTAAGTTTTGACCTTGGTAAATTCTAAAGCAGAAGGCCCGACTAAAAGATTACTGAGAATGGGACTGTAATCTGAATCTGCCACCAAAGAATCTTTTGTGTAGTATCTGAAAAGAAGACGAAAGTTGTTGATGCGTAGTAGTACTTCTTCTCTCTACTCTTATACTTACTTGTCTGATTGTGAGACCAGATAGACGACAATTTGCTGGAGACGTTTCTCGAACAACGCAATTCGAATCCACAGGTAACGTGGCGAAAACGCAGCCAAATTGGACCCGGAATGAGTTTTTTCTAAGCGGCTCGACCTGCAGCAACGAGCACAAAACAAATAGAATGAGTTACGATGACAAACTACACTATACTAATATTACCTAGGTTCATTGCACTTTAAAAAATCCCACAAAAACAAACGTCATATATAAGTTTTGTAGTATGTAGAATTGATTTTTTTTTATGACGAAAGTGTTCCCAAGGGACTCGTACAGTAGACTTTACACACTGTACTCAAATTATCCTTTTCCGGAAAAATATTTCAAAATTTGAATTTTGACGCCAAAAAGAGTGATAAAAGTCTAGAGTTCCTTTGAGATTCTGGTGTTCCATGATTTCCGTATACCGAAATTCCCAGCACAGAAAATGGAACTTTGATCCAGTCCCATGTGACCCCACGTGACGAAGAAAAATATAGCGAAAGTTTTCAGACTTTTACAAAAATCCATAGGGGTCCAAAGTTGGAAGGCTGCTGCGCATTTGGCAATTTTGGACATTCGAGTGGAACAGAAGAGGTATCGCGTCATGAGAAGAATAAGTGTGAAAAAAATAGTACAATTAGTGAGTACTTATTAGTACGCAGAGGTTAGTGCGTAGAGGTTAGTGCACTCCAAGAAGAGTTTTTAGGGGATTGTCATTTTTCTGTTCTCATGCAGTTGAGACAAGAAAAAGCACAAAAAAGCTCTCCAAGAAGGGTTTTTTAGTGGATTGACATTTTTCTGTCCTCTTACAGTTTGGACAAGAATTTGACCAAAATTGCCTATTCACAAACTCGGTTCCGCTCGAAACAACTCCAAGTTAGAAAAAGTAATTACTTTGATCCTCCTTTGTATAGCGAACCGGATGAAGCGGAATCTCCAGCTGAGTATGTTCTCTTGTTATTTCCTTGGGCAATTTCAGCTTCTTCCACTTTCTTGACTACATGGTTGGCATCTTCGCACTCTTTAGCTAACTTTTGAATCAAGGCCGTAGTGGAACTGAAAAGTCAAAAGAAGGAGTATTAGGACGATATAAGTAAATTTCAGTGAGAAGTTGTTATTTGTAGAGGTGAGAAGTTGTTTGAATTATGAAGCCATCGCGCCTAAAAGTTGAACAATGTGAAGGTAAAGTGGAACAAATGTATTAGAGGAGAGTCGAGTGCCACAAGTGTTTTTCTGGCCTCAATTATGTACCTTGTTTTGAATAGTCCTAAAGCCCGTCTACGTAGTCCATAAGATAAGCAGGCATCAACACTAACGCATAATGAGGTCACACCGGCACTTTCCTCATGCACACATTTCAGCATAACACATTCTTCGACAATTTTCTTGACTTCTTTCTTCAAGTTGGCTAAGAGTTTATCTTTGGTACTGGTCTCTTCAGAAGCAACGCAATCGTTCATGGTTTGTCGCCTAAAAATAAACCAGACTGAAACTTGATATCATCTCTAATGGCAAAACAAGAAATTCTCAGAGGCCAGGTAATTGGCAAAGCACAGAAATAGACCAAGCAAAAAACCTTTAGGAAAACTGTGTACTCAGGTTCTTTAAGAGTAGTTGTGTGGTAAGACTCTCAAAGTTTCTAATCTCTTTTGTAGACAACGAGCTTTCTTACTTCTATGTACAAAGGTATGTTCTACAGGTTCTAATACCCTATTCGTGCCGCCAAGATGGAAGCAATTAGGTAAAGATGGAAGGAAGCTACTTCATCACAACTAATACTGCAGTCAACTCTCAAAACAAGATGGCGGCCATGGCTCCAATCAGTCTTTAGATTGGGCAATAAAAAATGACGATCTTGGCCATTATTTCACTTATGAAGATGACAGCTGGCAAATTACTGATATACGAAAGAAGCAAAAAATAGGGTACAAACAATTTTCTCCTTCTTTAATTTTCTGATGATGTCAAAAGCTCTCCTCTTCCTTTTAGTTTCTGGAAGCTTAGATGTCAAAGAAGACAAAATAATAGGGATGATGCACTTTTGGATGGTGGCAAGCAACCAACTGTGGCATCACGTAGTACTGCATTTCCAGAAGAAGCTGCGGAGAATGCCTTTCTAAAAGAGCTGGAAAATCACCTAACAAACGAAGCTTCCTGCCTTGGTACAATATCGTGTCATCTGCTTTTTTAAGTAGGCTGAAATTGACTATGTGGATTATAAGAATGTTATGAGATGAGAGTCTTCAAGTAGAAGAGATGATGAGGATTAGAGCTCAGGTTACATTAGAAAGCCCTGTCTACTTCAAGGGTTTCAAGGTCATCTTTCTCCTCCAGAGAACCTGTTGAACATCTTTTCTTTTTAAAGGCGAAATTACATTTCATCTCAAAATTCGATTCCTCAACCTTCATCAAAAACTAATTTGAAATTCTTAAAAATGGTTGGAAAAAAATCTTACCTTGACCGAAATGACAAATTTGAAGATTTCTCATTTGACAGATAATCCTAGGAAAACAGCTGACTTCTAGGGCATTGGAGATGTGAAGGGACTTTTCAACATATGTTGAAAAATGTGTCAAAAGCAAGCAGCAGCGGCTAAAGCAAAGCACACAAGCTACTGAGAGGCAACAGTCGCAGTAGCGGCAATGCTGACTGCTTCTGCTGCTGAGAAGAGTACAGAAGCTAAAACGACGACACACGAGTGAGAAAGGGAAAGCGCTCCTTCTCGCTTACTTACTCATGTGGAGCCCTACTGATGGGAAATACAGGCCTTTTGCAGTCATACGAGCCTGGAAAAGTAAGGCGAAAATCGCAAAAAAACAGAGTGAAACCTAAAATAGTTTAGTTAGGTTAAGCGATTACTCGATCGGTTGTTAGACGTCAAACTGCTTTCTAACTCCGAAGGGAATTTTTACTGAGACTCTAAGTAACGTGCTGAGAAAGGTCTCAGCAATTTTTACTTGAGGGAGTGTCCGAAAATCGCAAAAAAACAGAGTGAAACCTTCATAACCTTAGGTTAAGTTAGGTACTACAGAGGTAATGAGGAATTTTACTGAAGTGTAAGCTGGCATCTCTAAGTACCTGTGGAATACATCAGCTCGACTTAGCCTTCGATGCTTCAGCTTTCCATAATTGCGTGGGCGCCACCACAATCGGTAGCGCCTCTTGGCGACTTGGAGAGCCGCGAAGCCTCTTTTGTAGCACAACTATGTACTAATGTGGCTCTTCCTCAATCCTGCTCCAACAGAGGAGAGAAGATTTACAGTTGTTGACATAGCACATTAATCCATGCATACACAAGTATTTACACTGTCAGATAACATATGAGTTTGCTAGAAGTCCCAAGGGAACTGTGAGTTTTGCAATGAAGAAGGGGTTTCAAACCACAATGACGTACATTTTCTTTGGATATTTTCCAGAACTGAACAATTTATTTTCTCTTTTTTTTTTTGCTGAGTGTACAATTGTATTAGAGAGCTTTCTACTATACTTAAGTGACGAATGAGATTTAGAAAGCTTTTACCACATTCTCTAAGTTTTTATGTGTTGAGAAATTGAGTGAAGTTGATTGATTGATGCATGCCAATGAATAATCCAAAGTAGCTTTCACCTTGGGCTTTAAAGTTCCACTCAATTCGACCCTTAAAACTTTAAAAAAAGCGAATCCGGATCCGGACTCACAGTTTATGATTGGATTCTGGATTGGATCAACCGACAGCTCCAAAATAGGACTTCAAACACACTGATAATACTGATTCCACAAAACAATCCTAGAGTACCACCTGAAATTGAATATGCTTTAGAAAGCTTAGTCATAAATATGAAATATTTCTTACCAATGTTGGAAAAGTGATCCGTGATTCTCACTCTTCGAGACCTTTTGATACTCTGAACCAATCGATCTTCAATGCTCAACCTGACTATAGCAATCCGTTGCAGATTTTCCATGCAAATATCTTCATCACTGATGTCTTTTCCATAAGCAATCTGTTGGTAATTCCTAATGAACTTTGAAGGATCAGAATCATCACCACCCAAAGCATTCTGCAGCATATGTTCAAGACTCTCTTTCTTCCACTTTTTCGTACAAATCCTTTCAATGTCAAGAGGTTTGGCAGTTGAGACTTTGGAGTATCTCATCATGGTGCAATCCACTGGACAATTTTTGTAACATTGATCTTCAATGGTTGCATTGGACAAAACTTCATCAATGCAACCATCAAATCCATTGCAAATTGGAAGGTTGACATCAATGCTGGGATATTGCCAAGGTGAACAAAAACATCTTTGCTCCACTTGGATCAATCGACATTCTAGGTGACAAGAATCTTGTCGGTACAATTCAAACATGTTTGATTGTCCAATCTCATGATGAGATCGACATTTCTTTTGATGTTCATCCAGACTCTCCAGGTCATTGGTTGTCAACACCTGTAATGGCGTGATAGACACATCAACTTCAGTTCCTGTCAACACTTCCAATGCTCCATTCATGTTAGCTACAGAGAGAGGATCATGAAGTTTGAGTTTGAAACTCTCTTTGCTTGTCTTCTCTTTGGGTCCAAAGAACCAAAAGTCAGAGAGTTCTTCATCTATTTCATCTTTCATCTTTGGAGTGATGTACTTGTTGGATTGAAGAACCAAGACCAGTTCACCATTTTCACCATTTCTGATCAGGTAATGAAGACTTCCAGCATGTTGTGCATAGATGTCTTCTTGATTTTCTTCAGGTTTGGCAATGTTGTTGTGTCCTTTTGGAGTCATAATCTTAGCAAAGCTTTGGGTATAAGAGTTATTTTGCATGTAAGACCAGAAATCTGCTTGATTAAAAGTGAATCCTAATCCTGAACTGGAGAAAGAGCGATGAAAAATGTTGCAATTCTTCTCTTTGTTCTGCCATCCATTCCAGCCATCCATGCCTTCATACTTGCATAAGAAAATTCGAGAATTTTTCGTAGTTTCCATCAGATGACTTCTTCCTTTAGAAGTACTATCAGTCAAATTATTGTATCCCAAAAAGCTAAGGTCTCCATAGATGTCTTGGAAAGCTTTAAAGTCTTCATAATAAGTTGGAGTTTGCAAGGTGTATCGCATAATCTTCAAGACAGTTTCCAAGTCCCTATCAAACTTTTGGAGTCGATTGCAACATTTAATGCTTGATGAGTTATGACAACCTTTGGCTACTTCCACAGGACAATGTTCAGGACCTCCAAAAGAATGGGTCTTTGATAGTAGGCTGGCAATTTCATATGATGAAATACCAGTAGTCTGATTATTAGACATGTTTCCAATCAAATGAGTCAATTTTTGCAAAAGAATCCTTTCTTCTTCATTCATGTTGGTTGGCATCCTTTGAAACAATGCTTGATTCTTCTTGACAAGCAGTCTACTAAAGTAGCTTAGGTAGTCTCCAAAACCCAGGGTTCGAAAAGGATACCTATTGATGTAAAAAGGTGCAACTAAGGCAGAATAAGCAATTTTCAGGCTGATTTCACATCCATTTGGTTGCTTTTGTTGACAAAGTTCAATGGTATCTGAAGATACATTGACATAAGCAGCAAAGTACTCCACTTGCTCCTCAAGATACTCCACATGCTGGTACATCTTATAACTGATTGTACTCAATAAAGTTTGTTGGATGAAAGGGACCAAAACGTCATTTTCAAACCATTTTAGCTTTTTGTCTTCAAATGTTGCAGCTAAAATTGGAGCTTTGGATTCTATCATCTCCAATGTCCTTTGGTTCTTGATTCTATTCCGGATCAAATCTTTGATCATTGACATATTCTGCTTAAGGAGTTCTTCCTTGACTTTTTCCCACATATCAGAGGCCATTGCCTTTCCCACAAATGAAAAATCAGTCTTCAATTGCTTGGATTTATCATTGATTTCTTCATTGTCAGCTTCATAAAAAGTCAACATGTTGAACAATTTTTGAGTAAATCCCCAAAGATTGAAGTTTGGATCACTGTCAATGGTCACAGCTGGAAAGGGGACTGATGTCAATGGAACCAATTCTACAGTGGTTGCAATGGGATGTTCTTCAGCTTCATTTAGAGATTGTTGAATCAAAAGGCCAGAAAAGGAGATGCAGCCAAGGATGATAACACACCAACTAAGTCTTTCAAGTACATTTCGGCTTTTTTGCATGTAAGCAAAGCCATGGATTGTGGTTGTATTTAAGTATTCAGAAACAGTTTGGAAGAGTATTTCTTTCACGTGAGTCATTGCTAGTCCCTTCATCAAATATCAACTAAAAAGTGAACAAAGGTCCTTTCACAAATTGACACATTGTCCGCCTTTTTTGTGAAACTTGAGTGACATCAAACATCAATGAACAAAGCTCAAACAAGCCAGCCATATTGGCAAACACACTTATAAAATTCCCAATAATGAGTGTTTCAAACTATAGTTTTATTTCATTATTTTCGAATTTCGATTCATTATTTCCGATTTCATTTTGTTACTACGATTACTGCCAAGATTGTCCAAGACGTTAAAAGTAAAATACCAAATCCAATCAATATAGAGTAAAACGCATAGCCATTGACAATCACAGTAAAATCTTCTGCTGCATTGGCAATGAACTCTTCAGAAATTGTGTCATTGATTGAAATTGGTGGACTTTGATTACGTTCTTCTGATTCCTCCAGCATTGAATTTTGCTCCAAGATGATTTGAATAAGTTTCAAAAATTCACTAGTTGATCCTAAACTAAGATCAACGGTTGGTAAATGACTTGGAAACACATCCAACATGTCCCTTCCTTGGGTAATCCCACCTTTGATCATGTCCCTAAGTTGACCATCTCCACAAACCACCCATAATTCAGCTCCTTGAGAGCATTGGAAATGATTTTTAGGGAACTCTTGTTCATCAAATAATGTAAAGTTTTGAGGTAGTTTACAAGTGATTCTAAGATACTGACGATCTCTAGTGGCAAGTTCACACCCATTTGCAATCACTTGTTTGAGTAAAAGACAAAAAAGGAATGATTTCGAAACTAGCTTCATGTCTTCAATGTGATACCGTCTGAAAGACTGATGTGAACTGTGAAGTTTACACAGCCTTGATATGTTGATAACATAAGCAAAGACTTTCGAAAAAAGAGTACACTTGTACACCTTGAACTATCCTGGACTTTGATCCCACAGGCCCACACTCATTGACAATGACGTCACATTTTGAGTTCTGACCATAAAAAACTTTCTGTTTTAATTGATGCACTTCACATAAAACTTTCCAGGCAGTTGTGCATTGTGGTTACTCTTTTCTGTCAATAGTACGAACAAAAGAAACGTCAAACCCTGCAACAAACACGTGACAGAACTTTAGTCATGTTGAAGCCACCAAAACCTTCAGAATCCCCAACGTTTATTCACAATAAAGCAATCAACTCTTTAGAAAAGTACATTGATTATGAGTTAGAAGACAATTGTTCATTTTTGTCTGATGATCAGACTTGTTCAGTGGATGAAGAAAATGCTAAACCTTCAAGTTTTGCTCGGAAATTGAGTGGTTGGACTGATGTTATATGGACGAAGAAAATACAAAACGTTCAAGTTTTGCTCGGAAATTGAGTGGTTGGACTGATGTTATCACTAAGACATTAATCAGACAAAGGCCTAAAAGACACATTGATAATCAAGATCAAAGCCAATTTGTTAGTAGAGAAGAAAGTGAACATCGATTACTACTTTTATTCCTTACCTTTTCCTTGATCACATGCTTAATAACCACTGGACTATTGATCGCATGTCCATTTTACTGTATCAACAAGGATATCATTACATTGTATCCAAGACAACAACCAAGTATGTATTCTTTTACAGAACCTTGGTACTCTGAGTCTGGACTGCTATATACATAGTCTTCATTGTCTGATTTCAGGTTTGAAAGTACCACACATTCTAGTCATCTATCAGGATGGCAGAATGTCTGATTATTCAACCAATGAAATCTTGTCCCCCTCAAGAAATGTCTCAATGAAATTGACTTGCTCCAATGCATATAAAGACCTCCCTTGTGAAAACCCAACATCAGTTCCCAAAAGATCATGCTACGTGTTTGCATATGCTGATTTGAAACACATGCACATCTTTTATGGCAACGCTAAACGGGATATGACATTCATTGATACTGAAACCTTTGATTATGGTACAATGTCTGGCACAAAATTAAAGGAGGCTCATATTGAAGGTATTGCTGCAAAAGTTGGTGACAAATTCATTGTGCTTGGTGGTATTGATTACAAAGAAATGTCCAAATTGTCTTCCAAACATATTTCATTGTTACACCACAGCACTCAAATGGAATGGATAATTATGCAAGCCAAAGCAACCATTTGGTCAGATCGAAAACAAGATTTCATTGGCCGCCATCCGGATTTCTTTGCAGCAAAAGTTGACTACTCTTGCATTACTGGATTCAATAGAACTCATTTCTTGATTGTCAATAAGCCATTTTCTAATGGAGAAGTGTCAATGGTTGGTATTGATACTTGGTCTGAAACAGTTATGCCTAGAATCCCTCTACCAAATCCGGATAGTCGAGTCACTTGTGAGGTTGAATTTAGCAAAGAATCATTGCGTTTGATTGCGATATCAAAAATGCATGATGACCTTGATGAAATCAGTAGTATGTACCAATACAATTTCCAAACTGAAGAATGGAGTCAGAGTAATACAAATCTAAAGTATTTTGGAACATTGAGGATTGTAAATGGAATCAAATATTTCTTCAATATTTTGAATCCGGAAAGACACTTTGGTTACTTCTATGATTCAAAAGATGATACATGGATAAAACTGAGTATTCCAGGATACTTTGGAGAAGAACTAGAAAATAAATGGAAACAGCTTGAAAATGTAATTGCAGTGTCCTATTATGCCTAAAATCGTTAATTTCTTTTTACACTACTGAAATACAGAAAACAACCTTTACTTCAATTCTATCAGATAGGGTATGAATGCATGAATCAAAGGTATTTTATTCATTCCATCTCTTTAGTCTTTACAGTTGCATTCAAATAATCCATACCACTTAGTGGTCACTCTAATGTTAATTGTTCAACGTTCAAGCAATCGATGTTGTTAGTTCCATAATCACATAGTGGGCAAATTGGGCACATGCAAGACCCCACTCCACGTTATAAGTTAGTCATGTTTCAACCACCAGGTACTCCATTGACAATAGTAGATTCAGTTAAGTCTCTGACTGACTACATTGATGAGGATTGGTCTGATGAGGACATTGAGTACGATTGGGATGATCGGAGTTCATGCTTTACAATTGGTGACAATGAACCTGTACAGAAACCAGCACCAAACCGAACAATCTCTCGTGTAATGAGTGCTGTAGCTGACATAGCTAACAAAATATTCATAAGACCTTGGCCAAATAGACACATTGACAGCAAAGACCCTACTCAATTTGTCAGTAGAGAGGAGAGTGAATACAGATTATTACTTCTTTACATTGGTTGCACAATCATCCTTTCTTTGACCACCACTGGATTGTTGATTACTTGTCCCTTCTATTGTATCAACCCAGAAATCATAATCTTGTATCCCAAACCTGAAAGTGATCCGAAGATGTTGAAAGTCCCTCATGTTCTAATCATATACTGGAATGGATCAATGATAGATTTCTCAACCAATGAAAAGTTGTCTCCTTCAAAGACCGTGAAAATGGAGTTGTCTTGCTATTCTCATTTGAACAGAGGAGGAGATGACCGTGAATGTTCGGTTTTAGCCTATGCTGATACCCGCAAGATCTTCATATTTTATGGTAATACAAAACGAGACATAACAGAAATTGATGCCTTAACATTTAAGTCTCGAGTCATACCAAACACAAAAGTGAAAAATGAGCATGATAATGGAATTGGAGTTCAAGTTGGAAGTCGATTTCTACTGATGGGAGGACACTATTTTCATCCTGGAATTCAACATACTGATAGTATGTTGAATTCAAATCTAGATCGTGCTCTGTATTGGTCTGACAAAGTAGAGTTATGGTCAGTCAAAAGGAAGAAATTCATCAAAGGTGGTACTACTGGAATTCCAGCATTAGTTGAATATTCTTGTACTGCCAGTTTCAATCGGTCTCATTTTATTATTGTGAACAAGCCAGAAACCAACGGAAATGTTTCCATGTTTAACATTGAAACGTGGATTGAAACAAGATTACCACGACTTCCTCTACCTACAGTATTTTTTCCTAATTCATATTATGATAAAAATTCAGGTATTGAAGAAATTAGAGCAATCCAGAGTAGAGTTGCTTGTGATATAGACTTTGACAAAAACAGCTTTAAAAAATTGATTGCAATATCCAGAATGCATTGTGAGTTTGGTTATGTAGCAAAAAATGAATGTAGTCAAGAAAGTGATGACATCAGTATGATGTACCAATTCAACTTTGAAACTGAAGAATGGAGTAGTCAAAGAACCACAAATATAAAGTATTTTGGAACTTTGAAGATTGTGAGTGGGATCAAATATTTCTTTAATATCTTCAACATTGAAAGACACTTTGGATACTATCATGAACCAAGGAATGATACATGGATTGAGCTGGACAAATCAGGATACAGTCCATTCAGCGAAGGAGATGTATTTGCCCAATTTAAAGATCGTTTGGATACCAAAATCCAGGAGAATGTCATAGCTGTTCCATACTTTAGTTAAAATAAAAAAAAAGTTAATTTGAATTCAACAAATTGCTAGCGTAGTATATTTCCACATGGTGATAGGTCATAACTAAGAATAGCACAAAAAATGAGCGACTAAAAATGCAATTTTCTTCTTATCGATGATGATGATAGTTATAGCCAGGAATACCAGGGTAGCCTTGATACATAGGATGTGGAGGTGGTGGAGGAGGTGCATTGGCACCTTGATGTGTAGCCTGATGATGTGCTTGAGCCGCTCTCTGATGATGTTCAGCAGCTTGGTGGTACATATTCATGTATGGCAGGTAACCAGCAGGATAGTTGTAATTGTGCATGATACTTTGGCTGTATTGATGCATCAGATGCTGATTTCTTGGTGTTTCTGGTCTGCCATGACTTCCAGGATGTGTACCAGCTTGTGGAGCAGCATGTGGAGCTTGTTGGGGATAGTAGCTTGGAGCAAGTAAAGCTGAATTTGGCTTGCTTGGTTTGGCACTTGATGCAGGTGAATTTTCAAGACCATTGGTCAGCTGTTGAAGTCTTGCAAGGCTTGTAGCAGACCTATTTGAGGATGATGAAGCTGGTGAAGCTACAGTTGTTTGAGGTGGAGCATATTGAGCTTGTGAACATGTCCTTGATTGTTTGGGTGGAGTCGTTGGCACTGCAGCAGGTGCAGCAGAAGGGTGAGCTGCAGGAAGGTTGAACATTGGGTTGGGTGGAAACATGGGTGGCATCCCAGCAGCTTGTAGTCTTCCCAAGTGATGTGGATGAGTTGTACTCATTGCAGCAGCTGCAGCATAATTAGGGTAATTTGGGTGGTAAAACCTTGACATATGCTGCAAGTGTTGCATTTGGTGTTGGTGATGAGAATGCTGTTGGTACTGAAGGTGAGGACTACGTTCTGGTTGCCTTGCTTGTCCTAGGGGCGATGGTTGAGGACTTGGTTGAGGCTGAGGCTGTTGTTGAGCTTGGTATGGAGAATGAGCTGCTGGAGATATTGTCATTGGATGAGGACTGGTTTGATGTGGACTTGGTTGTGGATGAGGTGAAGTCATGTTGTGATTGCTATGAGGGCTTTGGCTTGGTATCGAAGGTGGATGAACATTCGAAGCCACTGAGGCAGCTGGTGATGGAGCTGTCATTGTATTATGAGGAGATGCTTGAGGTACATGTTGTTGCTGTTGTTGCTGCTGCTGCTGTTGCATATGCTGTTGCTGAGGTTGTTGTTGCATTGCATTCATAGCTTCTTGTGTTTGATTGTATTGCTGAGTTGACTGTTGCTGTTGTTGTTGCATTGGTTGCATAGCATTTGGAGTACTGTTCATGTCAACACTTGAGATTGAGTTTGGAGATTCCATCACATTGCTAGCATGCACTTGATTTGAGGTGTCATTGGTGGCTTGACCTGTCAAATTTGAGGTAGTTGTGTCACCCATACTATTGAAGCTGCCACCATGGATAGAATGGACAGAATTGGTTGCAGACTCTGGAGTGTAAACTCCCAATGAAGGTCCTAAGTCAGTTTGGCCCATACTATTCATTACTTCAGTTTGTTGTTGTTGCTGCTGTTGCTGCTGCTGCTGTTGTTGCTGTTGTTGAGGTTTGTACATTGCACACACCTCAGTATTGACAGGTTGCTGCTGCAGTTGCTGTTGTTGAGGTTGCTGTTGATGTTGACTGACAAGTTGATCCGTCATGACCTCATTGACATTAAGTTCAGCTTGAACTGAAGGACTATTGAGCTGTTCACTTTGCTTTTCAGCTTGTGGTTGCTCCATATTGACAGTGATATGCTGAACTTCAGTGGTCTCTTCAACAGTCTTTGGTGGTTCAGTGACTTCATCTACTACCATGGGATGAGATTCTTGAACTTGAGATGAAGAAGAAGAATGCTCTTCCAATGGTTTGTTGACAACTTCATTGACTACTGTTTGATCTTGAACTGGTTCCAACTCCTCTTCTGAAGCAGCTTCAGTCATGATGGGAGCTGGAGGTTGGATAGCTTTGACTGCATAACCTTCATCACCACTGATGTAGCCCATATTTTCAAACTCATCCTCTGTATTCTTGGACTCTTTTGATGCTGACTTTTTCATCTTCTTGTCTTTCTTATTTGAGTCTTCATCCACTCTTGACAACACCTCAATTTCTTCCTCTAACTTTTTAGATTCCACTTCTTTGACTGGTTGTTCAACCTTCTCCTCAACCTTTTCTGACACTAGTTGTACCTTTGCAGGAGGATCAATAACTTGAGGCAACACTTTCGGTTCCACTACTTCTCTGATAGCTTTCTTGTCCTTTATTTCCTTCTTGTCCTTTGGTTCCTTCTTTTCTTTAACATCCTTCTTTTCTTTGACATCTTTCTTTTCTTTAACATCTTTCTTTTCCTCCACCTTGATCTTATTCTTCTTTTTATCTTTCACAGGTGACTGTTCCTTGACTGTTTCTTTTGGTGGTGTTGGAGTGACTTTCTTCTCAATGATCTTTGGATCTTCTACCTTCCTTTTAAGTTCTGTAATAGCCTTGGTCTCTTTGTTCTTTAATTCCTCTTCCTCCAAACTTGAAGATGCAGGTGAAACATAACCAGACACTTTTTTCTCTAGAGCTATCTCTTTCTTTTTCTGTACAAATGCCATGATAGACATTTGTTGAGGTCCCTTAGCTTCATTTTTCTTTGTCGATGTTTTAGGTTTGCTGACTGGCTCCAAATCTTCTGCTTGTTTCAATCTTTTCTTTATTGGAGGTATGGTGATCTGAGGTTCCAATTCTGGTGGTTGATCATTGGTCGTGATGGCTTCCTCACTTTTCTTTGCTTTGGGTTTGCTTTTGTTGGATGTTGTACTGGATTTTTTGTTCTCCTCTTGGTCTTCTTTGATGATTTTCTTTTTGCCTAAAATTGGCAACACTATGGCTTTCTTGGGAGTCACCACACTTCCCTTTTCATTAGCTAATTCCATTTCCATGGAGTCTAAACTATCGATGGAGTTCCTGGTTTCTGCTCTTGCCTGTTTACTTCTGGCTAATTGTTCAGGCCAAGACATTTTGTTATTCTTATTTTCCTTTTCTTGGTCTATTGTCTCCACCTTCTTTTTGTTTTTAGGCTTGCTTTCAATACTGTCTGTACTCAGCTTCCGTTTCAATTGTATTTTCACTATTGGTGGTTGCCCATTGGGTGTTATGGGTTTGAAATCACTATCATCAGAATCGATTTGATCATCATGATCATCTCCTAAATCACTGATTCTTGAATCCTCGTCAGAACTTGAACTCAAACTTAGTCTGCCTCTGGATTCTCGGTTGATTCTGTCAGATGCTTTGCTAGCTGCTGCCCTTCTGTATCTGGGTAGCAGTTCAGAACTGTTTTTATCAGGGGATTTTTGGACCTTCTTTGGTTTCTTGAGTTGTTCAAATGTCAAGTCTGTTTCACTTAGTTCATCTTCGACATCGGCATCAGCATCACTAGAGGTGTCTGAATATTTCTTCTTTTCTAGTAATTTGCCAATTGCTTGTCCTAAGATTGAAGACTTGTAACCTTTTTTAGGTGAAGAAGGTCCATTGTTTTTGTTAAAGCTTCTTTTCGGTTGTTTTTCAGAAGCTATTGTTTTACTGATGTTATTAGTAGTAACTTTGTCATTTGCTAAATCTTCAAAGTTGAGTGCAGTAGCTACACTATTAGCAGATGATTTTTGTATTTTCTTCAATGTATTGTTGATGTTTAAATTTGACCCGCCAGCCATCCCTTTACATTCCCCCGACGGCTTCTGTTCTGACTTTTTGTTTTTCTTTTGGTTTGAATTGGTTGTTGTACTTTTCTCTTTCTTGTTGTGACTTTTCGTCGGACTTTTGACATCCTCAGCATCGGAATCTTTGTTGTCGCTGTCACTAGAACTTGTACTGGAATCTTTGCTTTCACTCTCCAATTTCTTCTTCTTCTTTTTCCTCTTCTTTTCAGGTGAACTGAAGTTGGGTTTGAAGGGTGATCCATAAATGGATCCCCCAGACATCTGTGGTGCCCACCTTAAAGCTTCAGGATCCAGATTGATTCTTGTACTGGCAGCTAAGCTGGCATTGACTTTGGCCATGTGCGCATCCACTTTGGACCAATCGACAGCCAACACAAACTTATTATTGGGATTCTTCCTGATGAAACCTAGCAGCATGAATGTCAATGAGACATCTTGCGGATGCATTGATGTCTCGGATTGGATTGCTTGGATGGTCAACTGCTTGTGATTTCGATGGTTATTGATGTGTTCCAAAACCACGGATTTCCAATAGGAATGGTAAGACACTCTGCCTAAATCTGACAAGGGTTTTTCTGGGGTTCCAGGTTGTCTTTCAGCTTTGGAAAGCAAGTATGAAAAGTCGATCAACAATCTTCCAAATCCTTTGCGTTGGTAGTGAGGCATAGTCATGATGCAGGAGACGTTGTATTTCTGTGCACAGTGTTTTTCTTTGGAGAAGTAGCCCACTAAATGGTTGCCTTTGGAATCATTGGTGGTTAAGACATAAAATAAGAAGGGCTCGACGTCATAGTAGAGTGTTTTGTGGTCTAAAAAGAGCTTGACGAGCAGGCAAAGATTCTGGCAATAGATTTTGTTGACGTTGCCATCAACTTCAAAGACTGATAGGTTGTCTTTGCGGTAGATTTCTGTACCGGGTGGGTGTCTCCAGGTGCATTTTGCAACATGCCTGAAAGATAGAAAAAACAAGATTGAAAGTTTCAATCTACCACGCGAGACAAAATTGTCAAAATTGAACAAAGTTAATGATCGGGAAAAAATTGAAAATTGGGACAAAATGGACAAAATTGAAAATTGGGACAAAATCAACTAAATTGAAAATTGGGACAAAATTGAAAATTGGGACTAAAATTGAAAATTGCCCACGCTTGCCCACTTTTGCCCACCCCATTAAAGCCCAAAAAATTGCCTAAATCATGCAGCGCCACCTACCCACATTTCAGTACAACTTTGCAAAAATTAACCTTCAACTTCTATTTCAGCCGTGGGCCGAAAAAGGCTGGGAAGACATGGGCATCGAGACAAAATGTTGCCCACGATGAATCGGCATATCACTACAGTAGGCACCCGATTTAGGCTCCTAATATGCGGAATGAGTCTTTTGCAAGGCGATACACTAACTAAGAGTATTGCCAAGAACATTTTACGACAACGAATTTATTCGGTGGCCTTGGATTATTTTTGCAATGATCGAACATTTCCAACCCAAAGTTGCAATACCAACTTGGATGACATTCAAACCCTCTTGAAATTTTGGGCAATGATGCATCGGGATCGGCAATACATCAAAAGTAACTTAGTCACTGATCATGATCAAGATCGAGTAGGTGGACCTACCAGTTTACAACATAATGAGGTCAGTAATTCATTTTTACCATTGAGGGAAAATATTTTACTAGTGCGGGAAAACTTTTTACTATTAAGGGAAAACTTTTTAATAGTGCGGGAAAGCGTTTCACTATTAAGGGAAAACGTTTTACCATTAGGGGAAAACTTTTTACTGTTGCGGGAAAACTTTACTATTGAGGGAAAACTTTTTACCATAGAGTGAAAACTTTTTATAAGTGCAGGAAAACTCTTTACTTTTTGGGGAAACTTTTTTACCATTAAGGGAAAATATTTTTAATAGTGCGGGAAAACTTTTTACTATTGCAGGAAAAGT
>LT728112.1:8079-18160 GCA_900157175.1 Oithona nana
CCACTAGCTAAGGCTTGAAGTGCCATGCTGCCATTCACATCAATCTTATGCAAGTAATTGGTAATACTAGGCCAGGTCCAGGAAAGTGGACGACAAACGGATACAGATGGGAAAGGAATATCTCTGATGTTTTTTGTATCCACTACAATTCAAGAAAAAAAGGTGACGAAGGACCACAATTTTTTTTAAGAATTACACATGATTACCTGAAACCATAATTGGTGCTTTTTCCCAACCAATAATGGCTCGATTTGAGTAGTAGATTGCCAGGCAAAGCATAGATACTACAAAAATTCTGTAAGATACTTTTGCAAAAGAGAACATGGCGCAGCTAAGTATTCAGATATACTGAAGTATACCATCCAGTGTATCTTTACTGTAGTCCTGTACCTTGTGGAATGTGGACTGCGGTGTGTAATTTTGAAGCTCAAAGGATCAACTTGAACGAAAGTAAATTAGATATATTTTCAAAGCACATACTACATATGTAACAAAGGGAGCATTATTTCATAGTGTTTGATGATGGGGTTGAAGGAATTGAAGCCTCCTTTGAAAATACATTGGAATGGTTAACGCTTTCTTTTCTGTGACCACATTTCTTTGATCCAATTCCATATCCAAATGAAAAATTCTAATATTCCAACAAATGACAATCCGATAAAGACACCAAACGTACCTCCAATTGTTCCAATAATGTCTGCAATAGTCACTCTAGCATCTTTCAATGTAACTGTAGCTTCTTTCCTCAAAAAGTTGACATGAACCAAAGATGTGCTAATAAGAAGTTTGGGGTCTGAATACTTCAAGGGATTGTTAGGAGATATGTATTCAACCCAATCCTTTCCATATTTTGAGTCGATATCATAAATGGCTGCATAATTTTGAAGGTCAGAGTGACCTTCAACAGTCAAAGAATATTGAGATGTCACACATTCAGATGGACACTCTTCATTGAGTGGATTTGACTTTAGGTAATCCATAGTAGCATCATCGAAACATTTCAAACCAATGTCATCACAAATTGACATAGAAACATTATTTGGCAGAAACCAAGGAGTACAATTGCAACTTGTCTTTGCTTGATCCAATGATTGTTCCATTCTGCACTTGTTTCTTGAGTAAGATGCATCCTCGCCAATATTCAGATAACATTGTCTTTTGGATTCTTTCATCTCAGCAAAGCTTGTAGTGATGTTTGTGATAGACACTTCCACACCAACATTCACCACTTTTCCCATGTCAATAACCATTGATGTAGCTGGAGTATTGTCTTTGTCAGGGATTTCATTTGCTGAGTGAATGATAAGCTGGACTGGTTTGAAACTTTTTGTTCTTGGTAATCTATAGTTTACTATGAAATGCAGACCCTCACTTTGATCAAGCAAGCCTCCTTTGAATTCTTCACCTACATTGAAAGTATAACAGACTGTATCTTTCTTGTAAAACATGTCTTGTCTCTTGAAAAAGTGACATTTCCTTAAACTTTCTGAACCAAAGCTACAAAAAGGAATAAGGACATATTCTGATTTGTAATCCCCATGTATCTTTGGACTTTGAAGTTGTGCCAATATGTCTTTTTGTGTAACTTCAGCAATGTTGTCAAAACCAAACTTGGTTGAAGTATCCAAGGTCAGATTTTCTTGGGGCAAGTAGTCATGAAACTCATCAATGAGAAATAGACGATTTAGTAGTTGCCAAAGTTGCATGACATTGACTCCATTAACTTGTTCTGCATTTGTCATCAGTGAATGAAAGTCTGTACCTGTAGGATCCTTTGTCTTAGAACCACCAGAAAGAAAGTTGGACATGAAGATATCAATGTACTGCCAGTTTGTAGGTGGGTTCTTCTGCATGATACAAATCTTCTGAAGTTCAGGCTTGAATTCTTCAAAACAGTTGCTACAGTTATCATCTTTTTGTTCCCAACATCTTGTACACCATTGAAGTACTGGACTGTCTTGATCCAATGTATTTGATGAACAATTCCCATTCATCACATTAGTGTAGTTAAGGTCACTTTTGAACCATTCTGTAACCATGTTTGTCATGTCTTGGTCACAATTAGGACAGAGCATATCAATAATTGTTTCATTGGAAAGATCCAATTCTGGTGAAATTGATTTAGCCAGATACAAATCTAATTTAAAATATTCTGAGTAACTTTGGCAAGTTGTTGCTTGACTCAAAACATATTGAAAGAAGAGTGGACCTCCCTTTTCTTCATCTTGAAACTCATCTAGCAGTTGAGGGGTTATTGATTTGTGACCTTTCAAAATTAGTTGACAATGTCTAGTGTTAGCTTGAAAGAAATCAGACAAGTAGCTTAAGTTTCCCATGCTTATAGCTTGACGTGATAAGAGTCCATCTTGGTCAGTATCACGAAGGTAGGTAGTTAATCCAGGCCATGTCCAAGATAGAGGTTTGCATACAGAAACAGCAGGAAATGGAATTTCTTTGATACTTTTTGTTTCCACTAAAATTGAATATGAATCAATGGTTTAAAAATTGCTAACAAAAAATCGTACCTGAAACCATGATTGGTGAATTGTTCCAACCTTCTATTGCTTCATTTGAGTAATAGATAGCCAAAGAAAGCATGCAGAATACAAAAATCCTGTAGCATATTTTCCCTGAAGACACCATTTTTTAGCTGATACAAATGGTCTGTACCATAGAAAAACTAAGACTGAAATTGATTGATCAACCTCAAAGAGAATGTTTGTTCCACTTATGGAGAGCTACCATGTAGTATTTGCATTGAAAGATATATTTAAAGACACATTTTTCATATATCAAGAATTGCCGGTGCAGGTTGAAGGTGGTACAAATTAAAGGGGTGATTGATTGACATGATTGATGATACATTATTAGGAGGTTGTTGATAAATGGTCTCTTCTCTACTTGACATGCCTGGTCCTTACAGACCACTTTTCTTTCACCCAGTCCCATAACCAAATGAAAAAGTCCAACAATCCAACAAATGAGAGTCCAACGAAAACACCAAGTGTTCCACCAATGTTGCCAAGCATGTCAGCAAAAGTTACTTTAGCATCCTTCATAATCACTGTAGCTTCTTTGCGAATGAAGTTGACATGGACCATTCCATACTTAGGGTCTTCTGAGTCTAATGTATAGTACATTGTGTTATCATTAGAAAAGAAGTTTTTCCATTCTGTGCCATAAATATTCTTTAGGTCATTGAGTTTTGATAATTCCCCAAAAGTTAGATCATATTCAGTTGAGACACATTCTTGTAGGCATTCTCCTTCCGTATTTGACTTTAGATAGTTTTCTGTAAAGTTGTCAAAGCAAGTCAAACCATTTGAATCACAAACTGCAGAGTTATCTCTCTTCAGAAACCATGGACTACAACTGCAATTTGATTCAGCAAGTTCCATAGCTTTCATCATTCGACATTTGTTTCTTGAGTAATGGGCTTCTTTTCCAATGTTGAGGTAGCAATTTCTTTTTGATTCTCCCATGTCAGCAAAATTGTCAGTTATGTTTGTAATTGAGGCTTCTACACCAACAACCAATGGTCCTATTTTCGATTGTGGACTAGTATCGACAACATTTATCTCACGAGAAGTAGCAGGAAAGTGGCTTGCATCAGGAATTTCATTGAAAGAGTGAACTATCAGATTTGGTTTAGGAGGTTCTAACACTTCTAGTGACCCTAGTACTAATGGTAATCTAAAGTTGACCACAAAATTGAGACCGTTAAGCTTTTCTAGTGACTCTCCAGAATAGTTTCCATCCTTATTGAAAGTGTAGCAAACTTGGTCTTTCCTGTAGAAGTTCTGTTGACGTTCAAAAAGGTCACATTTCTTCAATACTTCAGAGCCAAAACTACAAAAAGGCACTAATACATATTCTTCCAAATAGTTTCCATGGATTTTGGGACTTTGTAGTGTTTGATAGATTGAATTGCGATCTTCTTCCGAAAGTTTGTTTAAGGCCTCTTTGACTTCTGATTCTTCCTTTGCTAAATCTGTTTCAGGCCAATATTTTTCATAGTATTTCATCAAAAGGGGCTTGTTCAGAACTCTCCATAATGCTAGAATATTCAATTGATTCTTTTTGGCAACTTCTTCAACAAGTTTTTTCAATGGTTGTGAAGCGTCTGTAACTTTATCAAGCATTCCTCCCAAATACTTGGCCATGAAAATATCATGATATTGCCAACCTGTTGGCGGACAATTTTGTATATTTTCACATTGTTTCTTTTGTAAGTAGTTGCTCATGAAATCAGCAATATTTTCCCCCATTGCTTGACTTGCCAAAGTCCCATCAGAGTCAATGCTATGCAAGTATGAAGTAATGCTTGGCCAAGTCCAGGAAAGTGGATGGCAAATAGACACTGAAGGAAAGGCAATCTTATCACTAGCGATTTTATCAACTGAAATTGTTCAAAAAATAATTACTTATGGCCTATTTAGATCGTTGAAAACAATGCTTACTTGTGACGCTAACAGGTGATTCATTCCATCCTCGAATTGATTCATTGCAAAAGTAGATAGCAAAACACAGCATTACAAGAACAAATGTTCCATGTAAAACTTTACTAATTTTCAAAGTCATCTTTTGTCTAGCAGTTCCCTATGACAAATGTGACCAATGTAACCTCTACTAGACTCTAGTCTATATACCTACCTGCCTGGTACACTCTCTAAAGCTACTAAATTGTATTTGTTCAAGATTGTAAGGGAAATTATATCTATTGTTAGATAAATGATAACCTAACTTTCTAGACCATAGACCATTATCCAATTTGATGAATTATTTGGTTATTTGTGGAACGAATCGATATACATTTCTTTGAACGAGTAGGCTACTGCTGAATAAAATAAAAATATTCTACAAGAAAGGAAACCTCAAAAAAGTTCATCCTTAGGCATGAATCTTCAAATGTGTTGTTGCGGATGTAAAGTCATTTTTTACAACTCCATTATACACGTTAGCACATTTGGATTTTCAAAGCCACCAGCTCAAAAAAAGAAGTTCGGCAACAAATGAACAAACATTTTATTACTTTATATACTGTAGCAAACTAGATTTCGTTTTTCATTTTTCTTTCTTTTCAACTTTGGTTCCTCAATTTGATCCCTAAAAAGCCGGGAAGACTCAACGTCAATTGCATACTTAAGCTCAGTAGCAACACGCGCGACAGATAATTTAGGAATCCAGGTATAATCACATCATTGCTGGGATTAGAAAGCTTCTAAGGTCAACTCCATAAACAAAGAGAAATCGGTGGTGGAAGTGGTCATTTATTGTCAAAAACGGAAAAAGTAAGATTTACTTTTTGTCTTTTCATTCTCATTTGGTTACTAAGTGACAATAGGAAGAATAATAGAGAGTGATTAGTGTCGTCTTGCGCTTCTCCTGCTTTTTTGCTTCGTCTTGATGAAGGTCATCAAGGCTAGATTTACTGAAGACCAAAGGTATGCTTCAATACCATAGAATACATTCAACCATTTTCCCCCACAAAAAACTTGAGTTTAGTTGAAAAATTTTAAATTGCGCGCTATGCATAATGCTCAGAAAACCGGATCCGGATTTTCATACTACATACAAGTACCATTTTTGGCGGGAAAATTCAATCTTATTGCAGATGACACTTACCAAAATAATTCAATACAGCATAAAAAAAAAATGATTGGATAAGTCTCCTTTTTCCAAAAATCGGGCGAAGCGAGCAATGATTTTCGTTAAACTTGTTTATTTCTACTTTCTTAGTTTGATATATGAAAATTGCATAATCATTATTTGCATCACTCGCTTCGCTCGCTTTGCTTAATTTGCTTGCATCGCTTGCTTTGCTTACATCATTTACTTTGCTTTGTTAACAAATCAAGACTTTTTCCGTCAATATTTTCAGAAAGTATTGAATTATTTTTTTTATGTATTATCTGTAATAAATTTGAACCTTCTCGACAAAAAAGGTACTTGTACAAAAATCCGGATTTTCAATTAAACCAGGTTTTCTGATCATTATGTATTGGAAACAATCCAAAGGTACGAACCTATGTGTACTTTCTTAGCTAGATCTTTGCAAAGAAGGCTCTTTAGTTTTTTCGAGACCTTGAGGACTGTGGAAGGGGAAGGAGGCTAGATAGAGTAGTAGGTTCAAGCTGTAGCACATTGTTTGAAAATTACTGAAAATGTCGCATTTAATTTTTGAACTTTGGCTTTATTGGCAACTTCTTCAACAAGTTTTTTCAATGGTTGTGAAGCTTCTGTCAGACTATCAACATTGTTAATCATTCCCTCCATAAACTTGGCCATGAAAATGTCATGATATTGCCAACCCGTTGGTGGACAATTTTGTATATTTTCACATTGTTTCTTTTGTAAGTAGTTGACCATGAAATTAGCAACATTTTCGCCCATTACTTGACTTGCCAAAGTCCCATCAGAGTCAACGCTATGCAAGTATGAAGTAATGCTTGGCCAAGTCCAGGATAGTGGATGGCAAATAGACACTGAAGGAAAGGCAATTTTGTCAATGCCTCTTTTATCAACTGAAAAAGATGCCAAAGATTAGCAAATACTGATTTTTCATTGTGAACTATACAACTTACTAGAGATGCTGACAGGTGATTCATTCCATCCTTTGATTGATTCATTGCAATAGTAAATTGCAAAGCCAAGCATTGTAAGAACAAAAGTTCTGTATAGGATTGTTCCAAGCCTCATGACTACTTATGTCGTCCCTTTGGTACTAAGAGGTCAAATGTGACTTTCTACTTGAGCCTTTAGCCATGAATTTTGGACTATTAGACTTCACTCTATCATAAAGTAGTTTTTGAGGTTCAAGGGTCTTCAATAATGCAAACAATACTCAGTTATGGTTTCGCCAAATTGAACCAAAAATGTCCGTCAATGATTATGGCCCAGTCTTTTGAATAAACTATGAACGTATTCTGATGAATATAAACGTAATTGGAAAAAGAATGTGGGAAAGGTGTAAATTCTTTAAAAGTATTGATTAGCTGTAGTAACCTCAAACCTTTTACTTTTGGTTCTTTGATATTTGCAATTTTTAGTATATCTAAGAACATTGAACTTGAAGGATAAAGTGGAACATTTATTTCATTACAGAGATCGAAAAAAGGAGAATGAATACAGTTGCTGCCTGGTAGCAATGTCATTTCACGGATTTGGGATTCTATGCTTAATGTTAATTATAGTGCTTTGCTTTCTTCCAATTTTGAAAGACCACATTTTCGTTATCTTGTTCCATATCCCAATGAAAAAGTCTAAGATTCCCAGAAATGAGAGTCCAATGAAAACACCAAATGTGCCTCCAATTGTTCCAAGCATGTCTGCAAAAGTGACTCTTGCATCTTTGGTCCAAACTGTTGCTTCTTTTTGTATGAAATTGACATGTACTATTGCAGTGTCCATGAGAAAAGTATCTCCAGCTGAATAGTTACTCCATTCACTACCAAAATAAGTTCCTAAGTCATACAAATCTGCCATGGTCGAGAGTCCGCTTTCATCAAAGCTCAAAGAATAATGTGTTCTTTTGCACTGTTGTGGACATTCTATGCTTGGATTTGAATAGATATAACTCATAGTCAAATTGTCAAAACAATACAAACCATCAGGATCACATACAGACAGATTACTTTTCATAAACCAAGGAATACAATTGCAACTTGCCT
Source organism: Oithona nana (assembly GCA_900157175.1). NCBI lineage: Eukaryota > Metazoa > Arthropoda > Copepoda > Cyclopoida > Oithonidae > Oithona > Oithona nana. The sequence goes on from LT728112.1 coordinate 15,750, forward strand.
TTGCAAGCTTCAATGCTTCTTGCATTTTACATTTGTCTCTTGAGTAATTTGCCTTACTACCAATATTGAGAAAACATTTTCTCTTAGACTCCTTCATGTCAGCAAAGTTAGAAGTAATGTTGACAATTGTTGCTTGAACACCAGCTCTAAGAACCTTGCCACGGTAGATTTCTGCTGTTGTAGCTGGAAAGTTGTCACTGTCAGGTATTTCATTGGATGAATGAAGAATCAAGTTTACAGGTTGAAAGTCCTCTTTTCCTGGTAATTTGTAGTTGATCACAAAATGGAATCCATGAGTATGATCCACTTTTTGTCCTTGGTAGCTTCCATCCAGATTGAAGGTGTAGCAAACTTGGTCTTTCTTGTAGAATGTGGTCTGTCTTTTGAATAAGTCACATTTCTTCAATATTGAAGATCCAAAACTGCAGAGTGGCACAAGAACATATTCTGTCTTATAGTCTCCGTGGATTTTTGGACTCTGTAGTGCTTCAAATATTTCCGTTATGTTAGGATTCTTCAATATGTCTTTGTCAATATATTCATCAAAAGACAACTTTTCTAAATGGTCTTCAAATGGCTTGTTGAGAAACTTCCACAATGAAACAATATTGATTTGATTCTTTTGCTGGGCATTTGCTATGTAATTTTGAAATTGCAATCTTTCTTCTTCAATGCCATAGTGCAAATGATAAGACATTATTGACAAGTAAATATCAGTGTTTTGCCAATTTGATGGTGGATATTTTTGCAATGTGCACATATCAGTTAAGTGGGAACTTACTTTGCTCCAACATTTGTTGTCACATCCATTCTTATCTTTCCAGCATTTCAAGCACCATTCCATAACTTTGCTTGTATCGTTCATGGTGTCTGAAGTGCAGTCTCCCCCTTGAATTTTATTGAAGTCAAGGTCATTTTGAAACCATTTTTGTACATTTTTCAAGATCTTTCTTGAGCAGGAGGGACATAAGTGGGAACTTACTTGGCTCCAACATTTGTTGTCACATCCATGCTTATCTTTCCAGCATTTCAAGCACCATTCCATAACTTTGCTTGTATCATTCATGGTGTCTGAAGTACAGTCTCCCTCTTGGACTTTATTAAAGTCAATGCCATTTTGAAACCATTCTTGTACATTTTTCAAGATCTTTTTAGAGCAAGAGGGACATACTGTCGAATAAACAAATGTGTTGTTGAAAATATCCAATTGACTGTATGTTTTGGCTTGGTAAAGGGTTTTGTAAAGCTCAATTTCATACGTACTGAACCAATATTTGATATGCTCTATCACATTTGCATATTGAAAGAACAGTGGATCTTCTTTGTTTTCAAATTCGTCAAGTAACTGGGATGAAACGGATGTAAAGTTTTGCAAAAGTTTTTCACATTTTCCATTGTTCTTGTCCAAGTATGCTTGTAAAAAGCCAAAATTGCCTTGCCCAATAGCCTGGCGCATAAGGCTACCATCTGTATCCATTTTGTAGAGGTAAGTTGTGATACCTGGCCAGGTCCATGAAAGAGGTCTACATACAGATACAGATATACGTTTCGTGTCAACTAAAAATATGAAAGTACAGCTTTTAAAGATCTGATGTATTTAAGTATGAATCCTACACACCTGAAACCATGATTGGAGCATTGTTCCAACCATTAATTGCTTGATTAGAATAAAAGATTGCAAGACCAAGCATAGTCAGTACGAAGATGCGATAGAGACCTTTCCCAAAAAGTGTCATATTTAGGACTTGAGCGAACAAGAGACGTTTTTGCACTGAGAAGTATTTCTCTAAGACTGCTGTATTTTTGAACATCAAAGCATGGTTACATTTATGGTTGATTAAAGGATTGCAAGGAATGTGAATGTCAAAGCTTGGTTACATTTATGGTTGATTAAAGGGATTGCAAGGAATGTGAATGACAAAGCTGTGGACAATTGTTGATGATGAAAGTAAAAGACTAGAGTTAACAGAGCAATTTTCGTACTTTGGCTAAATCATAAGTTTGGAATGGCCTTTTGTCTTCTTTGAAGTTTTCACTGACCACATTCCTTTCACCCCCTGCCATATCCAAATGAAAAAGTCGAGTAGCCCAACAAATGAGAGTCCAATGAAAACTCCAAGTGTACCTCCAATGCTTCCAAGCATATCGGCAAAAGTTACTTTTGCATCTTTCCTAATCACTGTTGTCTTTTTGTGAACGAAGTTGACATGAACAATTCTATACTTGGGTCCATCTAAGGATGTGTAGTACATTGGGTTGTCATCTGAAAGGAAATTCTTCCAATCTTTACCAAAAATATTCTTTGGATCATTAAGAGCAAATATTTCTCCAAAAGTTAGATCGTATTGAGTTGAGACACATTCATCCTGACAGATTCTATCTACATTTGACCCTAAGTAGTAGTTTTCAGT
>LT728112.1:22624-40462 GCA_900157175.1 Oithona nana
AAATTGTGAAACAACAACAACAAGAAGGACAAAAAATTTAAAGATGTAGAAGCGCGAGCAGCTTGAGCTCGCGCTTAAAAAAATTTAAGCAACTAATGAAAAGAACAAAAGTTTTTCAGCTTTCATGCAACTTTCATGGTCAATAACTTTGATTTGCATTAAAAAATCCGCGTGGAAAATGCATTTGAAAAGCAGGAGTGCGTGAATCGTTCCAGAACCAGATCAAAGCTCTCTTAGATTTCCTCAGAAGAAAATCTGATTTATGAGATCATGAATGTCCATTTCGTTTTGCTTATGAGGCCAACATTTCAATAATTCATAGAGGGTTTTGCAACTCCATGACATCTCATTAAAAAAGTTTTGCATCTTTATGGCTATTTTACAACTCAGGCCGGCACATAGCCAAGAACTTTAGTCTAATCAGGAAAATACCTTTCTGTGTCTGTCTCCTAAAGTAATTGTCTGCTTGCAGAACAAACCTATAAGAGAACTTGAAGATACAGTGTCATGATAAGGCAAATTAGATATTCTTTAGGAGGGGGAAGAAGCTTTTTAAGCGCTTCTACATCTTTCTTTTCTTCTTGTTCTTCTTCTTGATTTTCAAAATCCTTAGATTTCCAAAATTGTTAGATTTCCAAACTTTTTTAAACTTCGCTCGCGCTTATAGTTTGAAAAGTTTCAAACTTTTTTCTTTTGAAATTGTTGCTTTTGTACATACTTTTTGTGACTGTTTTCAGATAGCATTGAAGCTTGAAAGTAATTGCTCCAGACAGTACAGACACACCTTTTCTTGCACCTGTATTAATTATTGTCAAAGATGCAACTTTTTGACCTGTGAACAAAAACTCAAAAAGTCACATTTTAGAGCATTTTTGAAAACATATTAAAATACTGGATTTTTTTTCTTAAAATTGCATTCTCTTCTTGTTTTTTTTATTGTAAAATGTTTCGAAATTCCTCCTTTGATTTTTACTACTTTCACTTGTGATAAAATAGTAGCCGCAGGTTGTCCCGCAAAAGCAGGCAAAAATCAGGCCAAGAACACAAATTGTTGTTAGCTGATTCTTCCGTTTCAGACTTCTTGGACAACAGCCTCCTCAGGGAAGTTACGAGACGAATGACTTTCGAACTCAATACCTTTCTCTCACTCTTTAAATAAATTCGACTTTACGACACAGTAGTAAACTTGTCTGGACACCCTGAATCAGTAAATCTGACGTCATACGTGCAACGAAAATGCCAAATTTTCCAAGTAATTTTTTGCGTTAAAAAAAGATTGTAGAGTCATGGTTAAGATTGACAGATTACAAATTACAAGAATGAAAGTCAGCATGATTTTTGGCCAGTCTTGACCTATTTTGGTCCATTTTCACCCACTTTTCATGCGTTGAATAGCTACCTCGTCAATCTTGTTTGTTTAGCACACATTCACATATTTTTTTTTCAAAGCTTTGAATTTTTGATTTGTGAACAAGAACTGAACTAAAGATTAGAACAAAGTGGAAATGTAACCTCAAGGTTTTTCACAAGTCTGCATCTAAATCTGTGTGGCCGCAAGATGAAATGGATTTGATTCCATTTTTAAAAGGACACTTTTTAATTGTAGCTGAAAAAAAACACAAAATTTTTTTTTAGTTGGATTTTTTTTTATGAAAATTGTTTTGTAATTTGTAAAACATTTTTCAAAAATCTGAAAAAACCCTAAATTCAATGCAAATTCTTGACTTTAAAATCATTAAGTGAAAACATGTGCAATTTGCAAAAAGCCATGAAAATTACGGAGGTCGCAAATGCAGAAGAAGAAAAATTCTTCGTGTCTAAAAATCCTTGCAACCTTTCTAATTCGCCAAAGAAAGAAAGGTCAAGTATAAAAAGAAAAATCATTTCAGAAGTCACGAGAAGAAGAGACTCAGACTAGACATTTTAGTAGACTTGATATTTTTCTTTTGATTTTTTTTCTTTCTAGTAGTGATAGACTGAAAGGAATTCCCTTATCTCATTCGAAATGCCTCTTCAAATTCTTTTGATTGACCGAATCTGTATCTGGGGTGGCAAGCAATTTATTGCTAAACTGACGGTTTAGTACCCATCTAAAACAGAATTGTTGCCTAGTCAACTTCTCTTTTTTTATGTAAAAATGTTTAGTTTTGCACTACTTGTCGAGCAAAAAATTAAAAGTTCATGATTGCCAAATTGCTGAGTCAACACACATTTCAGAATGGGTGACAAGAAGACTTCTTTGTTGACTTGAAAAATGTTTATCATTGCTATCAAAAATACTTTTAACTGATGCACAGTGTTAGAAAAATCACAAAAAAGTCCCATTTCAATATTTTTCAAAAATTTGAATTTTCGCACACAAAAAACCTTGAAAAAATTAATAAATTAGGCAGGGACATCCTCCCGAGACTCTGTGAAGGGGACCGTACGCTGTGGTTGAGCAAGCTCGTGTTGAATTTACCAAAGCGCCACTTTTACCTTATTTTTTTGGACAGTAATTGCAGGATTTACTACAGTGCCACTTTTACCTTATTTTTTGAACCCTACAATGCTGGATTCTTTAGCGCCACTTTTACCTTATCTTTTAGACCCTAGACTACAGGCTTTACTACAGCGCCACTTTTGCCTTATTTTTTGGACCCTAGTATACATGATTTACTTCATCGCCACTTTTAGCTTGTTTTTTTAACCATAGTATCCCTTTATGAAGTAGTACAATGAGATTTACTACAGCGCCACTTTTAGCTTGTTTTTTTAACAACAGTATCCCTTTATGAAGTAGTACAAGGGGGTGATTTCTACTAAATTAGAGAGTGCTACATAATTTAGATTAAAGCTAACATGAGATGCTAAGCTGTAGACTTCAGGGGTGTTTGCAAATTCTACGTCAACTACTTTCTACTTGAGAAAAGGCCATTACTCAAGACTTTTGTTGGCCCAACAACCTAATTTGTAATCCTACATAAAGAAGCAAGTTGAGAAGAAGCAAAAGGGAAAATCAGAATTCGTTGTCATACGAAGCATTTTTTATAGTTTACTACAACATGCTGATGATGATGCCCCCTACTAAAGTTGATTTTTCACGCCATTTATCACCCTTAATTGGCAGTAGCAGAAAACCTAGAGATGTACTAGAATACAGCTTTCCAACAAGTAAGTAGCAACAGACAAGACTTATTCTTTCTTCTAGTTGCGAATCGCAAAAATAAGAAGCAAAAGTGACCATTTAGCAAGTCTCACTTTCTCCATGTGCGAAAAAAAGTGTCATAGTGTTTGAAAATCAGTCCAAAAAAGTCTCATTTTTAATTAGCTTCATTTTACACATGAAAAATCCCCTTACCCAACTTTACCTAACTTTTCTGAGCTTTAGAACATAATAGAGGTCCATAGAATTAGGGATAAAAGTTCTAAAGCTCGTAAAAGTTAGGTGAAGTTGGGTGAGATGTTTTGTGAAAAATGAGACTTTTTTGACCATTTTGAGTCGATCTTGGAAATGCTTGAAAAAAGAGTAACTTTAGAAAGCGAAAAGATTGTGAAATGACTCAAAATAAGTATTTTTGCAAAGTTGTTCCAAATTCATCCTCTTCTCATTGTTTATGAGCCATTTTGGTAAGCATCACTAATCCAAACTCGTTCTGGACACAGCACCGCCCCGCATCATCCGCAGCACTTTGCAAAATTTGTTTGCACATAATGCATTTCTATCATCACAAATATAACTGTCGACTTGCTCAAAAATCGTAGGTTTTACATTGTCAGACACTGGCTTTTTAGTTCATTATTCTTACAAGATTTGTGTTTGGCACGGTTAAATCCGCCGAGATTGACCTCAAATCTTCCTTCTTTCAAAGAGTCCGAAATGATGCGTGCAATGATTGTTGAAGGTTGCGAGAGTCAGTACATGAATGTTGCGCTAAACAGAATTTTACAACAGAAGAAAAAATGATGCTAAAAACAAAATCAGCATTGCAGTGAAAATCACAAAAATATCTCATTTGAATTTTCACGCCTAAAAAATCGTATAGGTGTCCAAAGTTTGATAGCTATTTAATTAAAGCAAACTTTGGAGATTCGAGTGGAGCAAAAAGGAATCTTCGATGAAACGGATAACGAATTTTCAAAAACTCGTCAAATTGAAGTGTCATTTCCTAAATCCAAAAGAGAGAAGAAATCAAAAAAAAAATTTCGGAATTTTCTTCTGTAGACTGTATAGTTTACGTATGCAAAGTTTCATCAATATGATTAGAAGAAAATGCAGAAATCCGGAGGGACAGAAGTAATACTTGGAATCCGGATTACTGAATTTCTACGCCAAAAATCGGCTGAACATTGCTTGCTTCTTCGAATACATCAATTGAGACTTTTAGGGTGTGGATTACATGCTAGAAAACCTTGAAATATAGCTTACACATACTTGAAGATTTGATGCTTTTATATGTCTCATAAAACTTCAAACAACCTCGGCTTTGAAAGCAGTAGCAAGGCCATTTTAGTTGTTGATCATTAGCATCTTCTCTCGTCCTTGTCATAAGGCCTATGAGAAAAATTTGGGAAATTCAATGTCAAAAATAAAAGTATGGGAAAAGCAACTTGTCCATCTGCTTTTGAGGTTTTCTTAGAACATAAACATGACCTTGACCTTTATTACTAAAATTCAATAAACGAAACGTTTTGATGATACGATTATTTTTTGTTTATGCAGTTTTGCCAGCCTTCGAATTTCGCTTGTCATTTTTCAGTTTAATTTGCCCATTATTAACAGTCCACACCCTCTACTCTCTCATTTCTGGTCCACTTTTTTTCTCAAGGCTTATGTCATCTGAGATATCCTTGTGTGTCTCATATACACAGTGATGTTTTTCCTTGCATTTCTGAAAATCAAGTTTGAAAATGTGTCAAAAAAAAAAAAAAAAAAGAAGAAGAAAATATTTAAAAAGCCTTAGTTTCTGAGAATGATTAGATTCCTCGATAAATGGAAGTTGGGTGATTGCGGCCGATTTGTTTCCGATTTTATCACGTTTGACTTGACCAATTCTTAACCAAAATTTGCCTACTTGACATTTGACAAAATGATTTAAAACGCTTCGCTCGCTCGGTCGAAAAAAAAATTAATCTGAAACAAATCGGCCGCAGTTAGGCAACCTCCTTATATCGAGAAATCTAAATATTCTCAGAAAAGCATTTGCAAATCTTGCAAATTCTAAATTATTTCAAAATAAGGCTTTCTAAAATATTTTCTTCTTCTTGTTTTTTTGACACTTTTTCAAACTTGATTTTCAGAAATGCAAGGAAAAACATGGGTTTCATAGCTCGCTTCGCTCGCTGAATAAGTTAATGTCACCAAATTGTGGTCAAAACTAATCTTGTATACGCCGCTACTATTGTCAATGCATCGAAGCAGAAGTAAAAGCTGCAAAAAGTGTACTGTGCAAGCGTTGCGAGAAGTAGTGACTGAGTTTTGACTATTTTAGACCCGGTTAGTCACACCGCCTCCTCATGTCCCACTAAACTTGTCTTTCATCTAGTGTCCATAGACTTGCAAGGGACAATCTAGAAAATGTCAGTTTAGCCAAGAACACTCCTACGTAGAAATGCTATAGCGCGAGCTGAGCGGCTTCTAGAAGAAGTGGGTGTTTAGATTCTCAGCAAAGCTTTCTCAATTCTCGAAAGCAACAACTTGCTTCTCTTATTCAGTGGAAGCACACAGCACGCGTTTTGACGGCGAAACTTCAAGTGCCAAAATTCTTCTGAAAAAAAAGATAGACATACAAAACAGAAAAAGAACCTATCCATTCCTCTGGAAATACCACGTTTTTCGTAAGTTTTTTTTAGAGTCTGAAAAGTCTCTTTTATTGTCTTGAAGTCTCCGAAGCTAGAGTCTTTTTGAGTCTCTTGAAGTCTTTTGGAGTTTTTAAGTCTTCGAAGTCTTTTGAAGTCTCTTGAGGTCTCTTAGAGCCTCTAAATGTCTCTTGAAGTCTTTTAGAGTCTCTTTTTTAATTCCCCTGAAGTCTGGTCTGTTGAAGTCTTTTGAAGTCTGAAATGACTTCTGAAGTAATTTTATTTAGTTGAAGTACCTTGGGAAAACAAAAACAGTTCAAAGGGCCTTGAATCGACTTAGTTCAATTTTGAAGTCTTACAAAGTCATTTGGAATCTTTGAGATTGAAGCTTATGGTGGCATTTTCTCCTTTATCACATTTACTATCTTAGCTTTAGAAAAAACAGAAGATAACTTGGAATACCTTGAACGCAAATTTTGACCTAGAAAGCTGAGTTTCACCATAATTTTTGTTTCTTTCTAGGTAAGACAAGCCAATGATCATCTAACTAATTGGATACACATTAAAGCGGATCCAAGATGTAAGTATCAAAAACACTTTTAACCCGAATCACATAACAAAGGACTAACTTAGTTCTCAGTTTTTGGCCAACTGCCAAGGATAAACAAGGTCCTGATACTATATACAAAAATCAAAGATGAATGGAAATGTCCCTTCGGCTTTGTCTACTTCAATGGGCATGGAGAAGAAACCATTCACTTACCTTCCTGGAGGCATAGACTTTTCAGAACTCAAGAGTCCCAAAATGCAAAAAAGAATCCATAAACATCTACAAGGCAACGGACTGGCGGCAGATCAAACAGTTTCAGTAAGTGATCCATATGCTTTTTTAAAAAGAAAGTCTGAATCAGATTGAATAAGATTGAGTGGTTAGACCCTAGGTCCTGAATCATTGAAGCGTCTAAAATAATGTTTTTTGAAAGGTCCATTGAATTCTTTTCTGCAACAATGTAGAATTTTAGAAAGTCACTTGGAGATAATTAAAGTTGATGATTCACAAGTTCTTTTGAGTTTAAGTGAAGGTTGCAATTCTTCTCTTGTGTTGATTAATAGTTTTCATAAGAAAGTGAAGAGAAGAAAGCTGATTTTTAACCTTGAACATCATCTCTGCATGTTTTGTTTATCTTATAGGCCCCGTTTGGAGGAGTGGGAGGAACTGCTTCAACTCCATCAACAAAACATGAAAATGCAATGCGAGGTTCATCTCTTCCTAGATCCATGGGATCAACAACAATGATGGCTAATACACCCTATAAGAAACCAGAGTTCAAGAAACAAGGCAGCATCTCGGACCTACTTTCATTCACTGATCCAGATCCACCTCCTGCAACAATGTTTCAATCAAAACCACAAGCTGAACCTTACAACCCCTATGCCAAGAAGAAACCTTCCAATGATGACTCTGTGATAGAATACAATAATGGTGTCAGGGTGCAGCAGCAGGAAAAGCAAGCCAATCCAGCTTCGGCAACAAAAGCAGCGATGCATGCTACTCCCTTTGTGCAAGCCAGTCAGAAATCAAATGGACAAGAGAACTTGCCTAGGCCACCCATCAACAATGTGATGCAAAGTCACCTAGTGAATTCAACACCAAATCTTTCAGGCATGATGACACCTCCACTACCACCTTCTAAGCCACCTTCAGGTACAATGACGCCTCCACCGCCACCACCACCAAAGCCTCCATCAGGTATCATGACTCCACCTCCCAAACCTCCAGTAGGAACAATGACACCACCTCCACTGGCACCGCCTAAACCTAATCAAGTTTGTCCACCCCCACCTCCAGCACCTCCGAAGCCCCCAAGTGGAGTAATACCACCTCCACCTCCTCCACCGCCACCTAGTGCTGATGCAGATCCTTTCAACATGAGTGCACCAAAAATGAAAGCCTCTAAAGTGAATCAGGTCCATGCTCAATTGCAGCATGAGAAGATGCAAAAGCTTGAGGAAGAAAGATTGGAAAGAGAAAGGTTAGAAGAATTGGAAAGGCAAAGACAAGAGGCTTTAGAAAGACAGAGGCAGGAAGAGGAACGAAGGAGACAAGAAGAGGAAAGAAAAAGGTTAGAAGAGGAGAGAAAGAGACAAGAAGAGGAACGAAAAAGAATTGAAGATGAGAGGCATAGACAAGAAGAGTTAGAGCGACAGAGGCAAATGGAACTAGAGAAACAAAGACAGGAAGAGCTTCAAAGACAGAGACAACTTGAAATGGAGTGGCAAAGGCAGGAAGAAGAAAAGAGACAAACTCAAAAAGAATTGGATTTGTATAATCAACAACAGGAAGAAATCCGGATGCTTGAAGAACTTCAACAACAGAAATTGGATGAATTGTGGAGACTAAAAGAAGAGGAAAAGCTAAGAGAGCATCAAATCAAGCAACTAAAATCCCAGACTTCAATTGAAGAGGAAAAACGACGAGAATTTGAGCAATACATGCAAGAAGAAATGCAAAGACAGGAAGCCATGTCAGATGTGCAACAAGGCCAGACAACTGGACAGTTGACCCCAAAAAGAGCAAGTTCTGATGTGCCTGACCAGTCTAAAAAGTTTGATGCTACTTTCATACCATATTTCATCCCAAGAGATAAGATGGAACCTATGGAATTGTATGAAGAAATGCCATCTGAACAAGAAATGGGAGTGTCGGGATTTGAAATTGACAGATCAAGATTCAAAGAAAAAGTAAGACCCAAACCTCCTTTACCTCCACCATCACCAACAAAACTAAAGAGAGGAAGAGGATACCAGTCGCCTAAATTGATGGAACAGCAGCGGATGAAGCAAGAAGAAGAACTGATAAGGAAAGCTCAGGAACAAGATAAGAAAAGAAGAGAAGTTGAAGAACAGAGGAAAATTATAGAAGACAATCAAAGAAAAATTGATGAAATCAAACATCAACAGCGCCTTGAACAAGAAAACCTTAGGAGACAAGCAGAGGAGGAAAAGCAAAGGCAGGAGGAAGAACAGAGAAGGCAATATGAGGAGCAACAGAGACAATACTTAGAAATGCAAAGAATTGAAGAGGAAAGAATACGTAGAGCACATGAAGAAGAAAAGTTACGTAAAGCCCAGGAAGAGGAGAGACTCAGGAGGGAGGCTGAAGAAGCCAGGATCAGGCAAGCACAAGAGGATGAAAGGTTGTGGAGAGCACAACAAGAAGAGAAAAGGTTAGAGGAAATGCGAAGGCAAGAAGAAGAACTTCGATGGCAACAATCTAGAATCCCAGATCATGATCCATTTGCAATGCAGCCAAGAGTAGATTTGTTAAATCGGCCATTCTTTTCTCCACCAGTTTTGATGCCATCAAATCCAATGTTCTCTTCAGACTTCTTCAAAGCAGGTAAATTTATCTTATACTATATTTTAACTTGTTTTGGTTTTGACGTTATGTCATTTTGCAGATCCATTCAATCATCAACAGATCATGACAGAGCCAAGCCACCAGAATCAAAGAATTAGTCCACAAGGAGTCAAAGATGGAAGCAGTAGAATCATCCCTATTCAAGTTGAGAAAGGAAAGAATGCATTTAGCAATCAAACTAATAATGAAGCTAGCAAAGTGCGAGAGGTTCCTATTTCAATCAACAATCTAAATGATTTGAAACACCATCAAAGGCAGAACAATGCAGAAGACTCCATCCGAGGTTACTCAAAACCACAGGTATATTCTTTCCCTTCATACATTTTAGTCCATTGAAATAATACGGAACTCTTCTCACCAGGCAAAGCCGAAAGCCGAATCTGGGTCTGGTTTTGATGATGTCATGAAAGCCATGAAGTCAAATCCAACCTTTTCACAGAGGGAGAGAAATAGTTCATTACATTCAGTTGAATCAGTACCCAGCAGCCCTGCCACGGTTCAGGTCACTGGTACCTTCCAACCTCCACCCTTGAAGCATGTGAGACAACACAGCCTTCCTGATAGTGTTGGACCACAACATTTGAGAAGATCATCGGAGCCTGAAGCTATTCTCCAAACAAGGAAAAATGTTGCATCTGAGCTTGATAGGTATGTTTGAAGGGTACAACAGTTTTCATTTGTGATTGATTGCCATCTCTTGTTTAGCAACATGGGTGATCCCAAAAATAGGAAACCATCAAATATGTTCGGTCCTAGAAAAACACCCAGCCAATCACCATATATGAGATTGCTTTCAAGAGCCTTATCTCAATCATCAAACGAGGGTGATGGAGGCAATGGAGGTAGAATTACATTTGCTAGTAACTTTTCTTAATATATCTGAAATGAGTTTGTTTCTACAGAATTTGAGGAGGGGCAAGTGGTATCTAAAGAATACAAAGGAGAACAAGGAAGATATATGCCCCCAAAGCATGGAAAACCAGCAAAATTTCAGGAAGATGAAGTTTGAAGTGCATGATTAAGGTAACATTTACATATTGGAAGATATTGAAAAAAGTGCACTAAGATACAATTTTGTTTCATTTAGATAAACCGTCTCCTGAGAAGCAATGAAGATTGTGATTAGGCCAATACATTCTCAAGATTATTCTAAATTCACTCCTTCTTTTACTAACTTTTAGTTTTTATTTGTCATATAACATTTGTATTGCTACGCTAATTGTTCTTGATATAATATATAGAGCATTCCCATATTATTGTTTTCGTTTCCATCACTTTGCAGGTGTGTCAAAAATAGATCAACCCTTGGATTCAACTCATCAAAAGGTACTAAAAACAAAAGGTTTACAAAGATAAGTCAAGAAATGCAACTGTAAGTATTTTCAGCAAAATGTCAGGTCCTCCAGAATATGACCCTCGAAGGTTATTTCCTTTTGGGTTGTCACCTATTCCTGAGGTACCAAGTGAGTTGGCTAGTGAGGTATCATCAATGTACAGCTATGCTCCAGATGAAGACGAGGATGAATCCGAGGCAGATACTGAAGTGGAGGGAACAAAAACTCCTGGCTCCATCATGTATTCTGGATCTTGTTCTTCTGTCAAAAGCAATGGTACATTAGAGGACAAAGCTCAAGCTGTTGGATCATCTTCAGGAGCTGAAAGCTCTGATGAAGATGAAGATACAGAAGAAGAAACTGATGATGAAGGAGACAAAGTTATCATTGAAGCAAAGCCAGTTGAAGTTTACCAGGATTCTGTATTAATTGATGTAGATTCCAAAGGTGATGAAGGTATTTATGAATCACTTGACAACGAAGAGGATGAGGAAGATGAGGAGGATAGTGAAGAAGAAGAATCTGAATCATCTGAGGACTCAGATGAAGAAGTTACTGGTAATCATTACAATTCTTGTGTTACTGCTGTAACTCATCAGACTAGAGCAATCAGAACATTTGAAGAACAAAAGGAAGAGAACATTGAGAGTGAGCCTATGCTCGCAATTGTTCCATCAGCAAGCTCTTCTAATCTCGATCCATCTCCTGGGGCAATTTGTGCAACAGAAATATTTCAACACCTTCAAGCAACAAGGGGAAAGGAGGAAGTAACAACAGAATTGGCAAAGTTACTGAATGTATTGCAAACAACTTTGAAAGAAGATTCTTCAAGTAGCTCTGAAAGTGAAAGTAGTGATGAATCAAAGGAAGCTACACCAGAACCACTCAAGACTCCACCCAAACCACCACCATTGGGCAAACCACCAGTCCATCCATTGTCACTAAAAGGCATGAATCAAAAGACTGTTGGTCCGGAAATTCACAGAAAAATAAAAGAACTTGCTTCACTGAAGCCAGGAAAGGGTGGTAAAGAAGAGATGAGCATCCTATCTAAAATCTTGGTAACTTTGTTATGTTCATGCAAAAGTGCTGAAGCAACATCTGAGTTAAGAAAAATCATTAGGCACTTCAAAGAAGCTGCAAGTGAAGCTAGCGATGAAGTTGATGAGGAAATTAGACCAATTAAATCAAGGTCATCTGGAAGAACAGCTTCTAGAGGATCTAAAAGAAGGCAAAGGAGTCGTAGTCGAAGGTCAAGTGCCAATTCAAATAATAGTAACTCTGAAGCTGAATCCTTGACCAACACTTTAACACCATGCAACACTGACAGTAAGTCTAGTGGCACAGAAGATGAGTGTCCAGTATCAGTACCACCTCAAAGATGTTCAGTTTGCCATACTCCAACCAATGACTCTTCCAAAGAACCTGAAGAAACTGTTAAAGAACCAGTCCAGCCGGATGTCTCTTTCACTGTTAGCCTTCCACGAAGACCTTCTATTGAAGTGGCTGAAATTACTGCATCAATCAGTCCAACAAAGATGCTGCAACAAAATTCAAACCATGAGGAAAATGAGGAAGAGGAGGATGAAGAATGGGAATGGGAAGAAGATGATGATGCAGCTTCTGGTAGGTCCAGAAGGAGTGGTAAGCGGGTTGATTCAATTAGTTCAAGAGATCTAAGCTCTGCTGAATTGAAGCAAGACCATTCAACTACTAGCAGTACCAGAAAGATTTTGACCGAAATGGAATGTGGAGCTTACAATAGTGATAGTTTGTGTTCACCTGGACATAACAGTGGTCAGAGTGATGGTGTTTCCATGTCTGAACAAAGTCATGAAAGCCCTGCTTTGGATGGAGAAAGTGACCTTGAAGAGGAGGAAGATGATGATGAAGAGGAGGAGGAGTCTGAAGAAGAGGAAGAGGAAAATCTGTATTCTCATCTTGAAGAGACCTACAGGGTCTTAAATGGAGCTTACCAGATCATCACTGGAGCACATTCTGAAACTATTGTAAAGGAAGAGGTTTCAAGCACCATCAAAACTGTTCAGGAAGAAGTTGCTTCTACAGTCATACAAGAAGAAACTACAAGTGTTCCAAAGTCATTGCGAATGCTTTCTAGACCCTCCTCTAAAATGTCAAGACCTTCTTCAAGAAGATCAAGAGCTCATTCTGAAAATGGCACTGAAGAAGAAGATTGGGGAGATGATGAAGAAGGTGATTGGGAATGGGAATATTACTATGAGGAAGAAGATGGTGAAGAACCTGTTCAACCAAATCAGGTGAAAAACAGCCCTGAAAAGAGTCTTGAAAAGCCTACTGAAATTCCAGTTATTGTTGAACCACCTCCAGTTGCACATCAAAGGTACATTTCCTTAAGATTCTTACTTATGAAAGCCTGTTTTCAACCTTTTTATTTTAGGGTGCAAGAATTAAAGGCAGAAAACCAGGCAAGCAGACCAGTTTCCAGACAAAGAAAATTGTCTGCATCAAGACCTGGTTCTCGAACTGGTTCTCGAACAGGCTCAAGACCTTCATCAAGAACATCAAGGAAAGACGGACATCTTGGTGGTGTCCAGGAAGAAGATGATTGGGAATGGGAATATTATTATGAAGAGGATGAGGAAGAGCTTGAAGATGAACTAGACCGGTTATCATCACCAACTCCAACCACAGCACCAACTACTAGAGCCACAAGTCCCTTCCCTGACCAACAGCAAGCTCTAAAGAAACTATTGAAACATGCTGAACAATACACCGAACCAGCATGGCAATTAGAAAGCACTACTGGCAGATTTATTGGTCTACCTTCCTATGCTCGAGCTTTTGAAACATTCCACAATGATCCTGATTGGTACAACCCAACAAATGACCTTTCAGTAGCATTGGCTGCTCAGTACCTAGGCCAGAGATCAGAGGAAGTTGCTAAAGCTCTACCATCAGATTTTGCTCATTCTACATGTGGGGACAAATCTGAGAAAGGAAGTAGCAATGCTAAATCAAAGAAGAAATCAAAACAGGCTAGCAAAGGATCTGGAGATGACACCAACAGCAAAGACTCTGAGGAGAAGAAGCCTAAAAAGCGCAGAAAGAAGAAGAAGAAGAAAGATGACAAATTTCTACCCAAAATCACTGTAAGAGACCTAGTGAACATGCTCGAACCACAATTGTTCAAAGATTCAGATACTGGAACACAGATGGTTATGAAGGAAGAAGTAGCCACGTCTTCAATAGCCAAACAGAAAAAAGAAAGAGTGCATCCACATCATGAGAAACCACAGACTTTTGAACAACAGCAAAGCATACCTCAATCAAATTCTCCTATGCAGCAGCAACCTACTGTTCCTACACCTCCTCAACCTCCCCCACAACCAGCAGCTGAAGAACCAATCAAGAAAGAAGTTGTGATTATCCATGACCCTAAAAATCCAAACTTAGTTGAAGTGTGTATGGATGGACAATCTACTTTTGTAACCATGAGACCTCATTCCAGAAGATCTACAGGTGCTAAGTCCAAAGATAGCAAGAAAGGCAGGAAAAGTGGCATTTCAAAGGACAAGCCTAACAGCCCTTCTGATTCAGAAGCCTATGGAACTGGATCTAGTGTCTCTGAAGCTATCGACAATGCAAACTATCATGGTGATGACCCATCTCGAGAAGACCAACCTTCGAGACATTCAAGACTACTGAGGATTCTTCAAGAGTCCGAAGAAAGTGAAGGTTTTGCTGCCAGCTCTGATCATGAATCCCTTGCTTCTTTGCCACATACTGGAGGTGTTGCTATTGAACGAAAGCTAAGTTTCAGAAGCATCAAAAGTAGTGGTAGAGAAAGTGATGGTGACTCTCTGTCTGGCGAATTATTAGCCAAAGCAAGTCCTCCTGTCATGCGTCGACAGAACCCACAAGCTAACCAACAGCAAAGGCTAATGAATCTAAACCTTCAATCTTGTCTAGCTCTTGATCCTATCACACCATCCTCTAGTGAATTATCAACGCCCTCTTCTCCAGGCTACCTAGATTACTCTCAATATGGAAGTTTAGAAAGAAGGAAGAGAATGTCTGCTCCTACAACTCCTTCATTTAGAATGTGGGGAACTCTTGAAGAAGAAGCTGACGCCAAGGAAGTAGAAGACATTATGAGAAGGAAGGTGTCTTCATCCATGGCAAGTCCTCTTGCCAGAACTTTACAAGAAAGCAGGCTTCTAGGTATGATTATGAAGTAAACTATATAACCTTTGGTACATATTTTAAAATATTGATTGTTTACAGGAACATCTTCACCAGCAGAAAGGGGTTCACCAATGAGAAATTCCCCAGTGGTTAATAGTGGAAATCGAACTCAATCTCCTGTCTACAGACAGTCTCCAAAGTTAGAAGCAGAGTTGATGGAACTGGGAAACCTGCCACCTTCTACTCCACAATATCCTTCATTAGGACGATATCCCCATTCAAGAGGAAGCCACTACAAATAATTGCATTAGATTTAGATCATCATTTTTGTTGTGTTTAAAAAAGTTGTTTTCATGTACTGTAGGAGTCTACTGAGAGTTTCTACTGCCAATTATGTACTACTACACTCTTTTTGCAATACTATTCCCTTAATTTTCAACATGTTTTGACAAAACAGGCATAAAAGAATAAAGTTGTATTTGATATCAAAATAAACCAAACAATCCACTTCTAGATTTTTTTACATTATACTTCTTTTTACGACCCATAAACAGTTTGGGAAGTTCGGATAAAATCGATGATGATTCACTAGGTTCAACTCCTTCACCACTGTTGAAATAGAGCATTGATTGATGTTGTTGAGCACCACTAGGTTCTGAAAAGATAACTCAAAACTAATGAAACAGAACATTGCAAAAAAAAAGACTATGGCAATATTACCTGGACTGAATCCTGCAAAGGAAACAGGGACACTCATGTTGCTAGGGATACCAAATGTTCTTTCAGGATAGACTGGGAAACCAAATCGATTGGCTCTTGAGGGAAACAAGCTGTTGAAAAATTGACTTTGCTTACTCTTCACTTCATTCAATACAGATTGTTCATGACTTGATGGAACCATAGACACTGGTTCATCCATTGTTAAACCAGGTAAGGATGAATTGGACCTTGAAGAACTATTATTCCAGCTTCTGTAAAGTTAACACAGAGATTTGAAACTAATCTAGATTTGTAATATATTGAAGAATTGTACCTTGGAGAATATTGACTCATTCTGTGGTGATGTCCAGGAATGTTTGAGTTAGACATTGACAACATGGAAAAGCTATCCGATAGAACAGAATCATGGTCTCTTTCTTCAGACACAGATCTTCGAGATCTGGAGCCATTTTCTGAACTTTTCATTGGTCTCAAACTTTGGAATTCTTTAGCATGATTGGATGATGAAGATTCTGGTGATCCTCTTTGGACCTGTCTCCTTCGATCTCGTTCAGCTTGAACTTTCAACTTTTCAGCCATGTGTCTCACTTTGAAGGCTGAGGAGCTACCTTGAGATTCATCAGGACTGATTTCTTCTTGGTCCAACTCTTCCAGTGATCCTCTATACCTGGCTGCATTTCCCCAAAGGTTCATGTTATTCCTTTTAGCTTTAGGTTTCTTGGATTTTCTGATAATTATTGGTGAGTAATCTGGTTCAGGTATATCTGGATTGTTAGCAGTAGCAGTGCTTGTCTTCATGCTTGGAGCAGAACTGTAAACAATAAGTGGGATAGTCATTAAGTTGTCCAAAAAGCCATTTTTGTAGTAAGTACCACAGAGCACGAGTAGCAAAGGAAGTTGTTTTTATCAAAAATTTTGTTGCCACGAGCTAAATTGCTTGACGGAGTTAGAGTAGCAATATGTCTGCTGACCTCCTCCAGCTTTACTAACTTTAAGGTTGCAAAAATTCCATTGTTCTTATTGTGTTTCCTGTAATGAGCTTGTCAAGGCTATAATCTATTTAAAAAATTGCATTTCTAATGACAAAGGAAGTGTCAATTTACTCATTGGTTATTGGACTAATCACATCATGAGGAATGATTATAGCATTGCATGATAAATCAACTTCAAATCGTTCTGAGAAATCCTCTATCAAATATTCTTGATATGGATTTCTATTTCCTTTTTCTTGTCATTTTGATAGCAAAGACATATGGTCAATGAGTAGTATTACTTTTTTTACTGGTATTTTGCAGTAAGCAAATCAAAAAGAGGAGCTGCAGCAGATGTGAATTTTCCCATCCATTTGCATACACAAAAATCAATTAGGCATGATATTATATGGCACTTGAACAAATCACACATAGTAGCAAAATAGTAGCATGTGCTACTACTCTTTTCACTCACTGTACTGCAAAAGATTATTTGTCTCCTAAGTAGAGCATGAACTCATTAGTCAAATTCAGACCATTTTTCAAAAAGGGTCATTTGCTACACTTTTCACTTTCAATCTACAAATTGACACTTTGGAAGGCTTCAAAATATGTCAATGGCTTTGTCACTGTAGCTTTTGTTTTGTTTTGAAACTTTGGTCGCTCAATCCTAATTTTTGTTCATTTGAATTTTCGTTCCAAAAAGAAAGAAAAATTGAATTTAAAACCGATTTTCAAACATCATTTCTTGTAATAATTTCAAATATTTGAATTTTTATGGCTAAAAAAAAGGTAAAATAGCTAAAAATGCAAAATAGGTTTTTTAAGTCCCTTTTTAGCGCGAAATTCAAATATTCTTTTTAAAACTTACCATAAATTGTCAATCGAAGCCTCATTTCTTCGATTCATCATCTGAGCTGGCATAGAATTTGGGAAGGCCATTTCGTTACTTGAAGTACTAAACAAGTAGGTTTTCTTGCTACTTTGATGATGATGGTTCATGCTGACATAAGTAGTACTACCATTATTATCCTCCGTTTGCAATCCAATGGTTCGTTTATTAGGTGGTTGAGGTGCAATTTTCTTCTTCTTTTTCTTGTCTTTTCTCGTCACGGGCTTATCGGAGACTGGAAATTACACAAAAAAGCCAATTGATTATGGACGCTCAGGCAAAGCTTCTTTTACTACAACAAATAAGCGCACGCACTTTTTTTTGTCAATTTTCGGTGAGTGTGCACACTGTGTTAAAAGTCCAATTTTTGTTCGAAAATTAAATTTTGACGAAATCTTGCAAATCATCTGATTTGAATTTTTGCGCCAAAATTCAAAAATATTCTTGAATTTTAAATGTCTAAAATGTATCAAATATTCCATTTTTTGGGGCCAAAAATCGCGATTTTGACACAAAATTGCCGTAATAAAATTATGAAATGACAATTTTTTAGGC
>LT728113.1:27139-40369 GCA_900157175.1 Oithona nana
CAAAAAATTTTTGCTTGGACTTCTTTTCTTCAACAACCAATTTTTTCGGAAATATTTTTGCGATTTTGTGTCGATTTTTAGAGGGTCGAGGGCGAGCGCAGCGAGCGACGGGGGGGGGTAGGCGAGCGAAGCGAGCCGCCCGCCGAAGGCCTCGCACCAGCCGCCGACGGCGGCGTCAGTGCGAGTTTTTGTTGAAAAACTAAGTTTGAAAGGTAAACGTAGCTCGCTTCGCTCGCGTACTTACAAAAATGAGACTTTTTTTAGTTTTTGCTACATTGTGTACAAGATAGAGCTCTAAAATGTATCGACTTGTCTATCCAAGAATGGGCCAAAGTTGCATTTTTTTTCCATACTCAATTCTAGTATGTACGACACACTTGAATGACACTACATCAGTCACGCTGCCAAGAAGTGATTGGGTCGGTGGAACCCCAGATTTGCTTGCTTTCAGGCTTTTTTAAGGCTTCAGGTATAAATAGAAAGCTCTAGTGTTTGGTTTAGTTGATATTGACGGTTGCACTTCTAAGTAACGTTGCGAATAACATCAGTATCATGATTACACTTTTTTCCACTCATGTCTGGTTATTCTGCTACCGCCCAATCTGCTGATTCAAAGCCTGGGCCTAATTGGTGGCCTCAGTTGGCAGACAAAGGGGAATCGAACCTGGACCCTCAATTACTCCCACCCATCCTTCCATTAACTGGACTCAAGAGAAAATCCAGGTACAATTATTTTTCCACTGCCTGCCTGATA
The DNA here is from genome assembly GCA_900157175.1 of Oithona nana. Taxonomy (NCBI): domain Eukaryota; kingdom Metazoa; phylum Arthropoda; class Copepoda; order Cyclopoida; family Oithonidae; genus Oithona; species Oithona nana. The sequence continues at coordinate 27,894 of LT728113.1, forward strand.
GATTAGATCTGAATAATGAATTTATTTTGATTGAATTTGTGCTCGAAAAGCACCCTGTGTCATTCATTGATTTCTTCTGTGTGTCGAAAACTTTTGCTGATTGAGATAAATGCAATTTTTTTTCCTTCTCTGCATTCTTTCAGTCTACTCATCGCACGACTTGGCAAAAGGGTAAAAGTCTGTGTTTTATTCCCATCTTTTTGTCATAGTAAGTTTTCACATTTTTAATGTAGTAGACGATGTAGAAAATCCTTTAAAAACTTTGTCTTCAACTATTGAATATTTGATCTGGGAATTCATGCGTCCTTTATTCACAGGGAAAATATTCTCTTTGAAGTACTTAGACCACCAAAAAAGTTTTTTTTTTTAAAAGAAGACTTTTTTGTGATTTTAATCCACTGTGGTATGTTTAGAAGAGATGCCAATGAGTCATTGGAGCTCGCCATAGCAAAACAACTCCAAAAGGACATTAAAATACCACATCAGCCATCAGTACCACCCAAGCACTATCCAAACCGAGGCACTTTAAACCACTACAGTCATCCCAGCTTTAAAGCACCTACTGAAACCCCAAAACCATCCGAACCAACCTCCGAAACCTCATCAGCAGCTATAGCTAATCGGAAACGAAGCCACTCTTCATTTCCTTTTCTGCTTATCACTCATATCACTGCAGTACCATCATCCAATAACCCATCATTGCAAAGGCTGGGAAGTAGTGGACTTTCAGTCAGAAGTTCATCACTGGAAGGTCGGCGTCGACCACCTGCACCTGACCACCACTCAGAAAACATTGAAAATAGTGGGTAATGCATCTTATAGGATTCACAGTGTGTGGAAAATGTGTCATTTTCCGAAATGGTTAGATGTCATTTATGTCATTTGTTTTCGATTTTAGACACTTTTGCCCAATTTTTTTGAATTGTAAAAACCTTCAAAATTCCGATTTCTTTGAGGTGATACTTGTTAATTATTTCAACAGAGCTCGCTTCGCTCACTTTATTGAAGAAATGAGCAGTTTTTCAGTGATTTTCAAACACAATGTAATTTCAAGCCTTACTAGACTTTGGTTTTCTTATTGTTTTTGTTTCTGACAGGAAAGTAATACATAACGTAATTGATTTCTGTATCATGTAGGGATTGGCCTCCTCCTCTTATTATGGACAGCAACAGAATGAAAGGTAGCGTGAAAAAGGTTGAACCTAGCCTAAGGAAAACCAGTGGAAACTGCGCTGGGTTGTTGATGGGCACCTCCAGCACCTCCTATCTACCCTCGTCTGGCCATCAAGGCCAGAAAAAACGTGGTGAAGGAAGAAGTTTCACCGGACAAGGACCCATTACATCTTCAATGGAAAAACGAATCTCTCCGAGGACGTCCAGATTGCCAACGGCGGCTAGCTCTACCAATGGTATTTTTCTAAAGATTTTTCCTTTTCACATCTGTCTGTCTGTCCTCCATTCATCTTTATTTGGTTTAAAGGTGCGAACTGGAAGCTCAATCGAGATGAATTGGCCTTCAGGGACAACACTACCTTCTTGGCCATTGAGAGGCTCCCGCGAATGCTACCAGAGCAAGAAAGGTAAATGGATTCTTGCTAATACATAAATACGAAATTCTATTTATGTATTTTACCAAGAATACAATTCCTTTGTGTAGCTAGGTTTCATTGTTAATCACCAGACAAAGCACTAGAACATCAAATTGATGAGAAAGGATTATCAAGTTTTTTGTTATGTTGGCAGAAGCAGTAGCAAGAAAGTGGATTGGTTAGCTATTGGTTCTTCTGCTTCCTCTGGCGAAGACATCATCCCGTCGAAGTCCTCTACAGTATCCCGTGTGTCAACAAATACAGTCAAAGAAGCAGAAGCCAATTCTCAAGTTGATCTCATTCATTCATCAATTATCCCAAATGTGATGTCCAAAAACCATCGTCAACAAGAGCCTGAGGAACTCCTCGATATTGCTGAGGAGGAGGACCTCGGTGGGGGTCTTTTGGATCGTCCAAGCAGTAGTACCAATGGTCGTTTGGCTGCTTCAATCAATATGGGTACACCAATTAGTCTTGAGGAAGCTACAGCTTTAAAGGAAATTATTTTAGGTACAAATTAGAATAACTATAAAACATGAGTAGTGCCACTTATATTTTCCCGCCACTTTTTCAAATTGTTTTTGTCGAGTTAGTGTTTTTAGCCAACATCAGAGGCGCTGTACTATGCTACTCCAAACGTAACTAGAATCAGCTGATAGTGACGTCACTACACCGTTTAAAAAAGTGGCGGGAAAAAATAAGTGACACAACTCATGTTATATAGTTATTCTAGCACTTACAAATACTAGAACACCCTGGAAAAAAGGGAAAATGTAATTTGTAATTCGATCTGTATTTTTATGTATTCTTCTGTAGGAAGCGCTACCAAAATGTATCCTGAAGGATGGCTCCATCAAGCTTTCACATTTCGTTTCCCGGCTGCTTCAACGGAGTTGAGTTTCGGTCTGGTGCAGAAAAAAGGTGGGCCTTGCGGAGTGCTGGCTGTGGTTCAAGCCTTTATCCTGAAGTTTTTGCTTTTTCAAACTCCTAACGCTGCCGCTGCCGGTAACCAACTTTCTCAGCTTAATTTGCAACTGAGTCAGCAGCAACAAGAAAAGGCTCTTGTCAGCGCTTTAACATATATCTTGACCCAGGTAAATGATAACCTTGGATTCTTTCTTGACTATTTTGCTGCTAGATGTCTCTTTGCTACTCAGGTAGATTTCTCAAGGGAATGTGGCTAATTACATTTTCCATTCATTCCTTTGGAGCCTTTAGATACTGCTCTCTTCCTTGGTCTCATATGACTACAGACAGGTCTTAATGTAAGCCTATTATGAACTTACAATAATGGTAGTATATGGTGTTTTTACCCCACCATGAATGAATGAATGAAAGTTATTAAAAAGTTGGGAAATAAGTATGGCGACTTGCGAAAGCGAGAAAGAAAGATTGTGCGTGCCTTTATATCCGTTTGTTTCTTTTTTGTCCATTTGGCAGAACCACAGTGTTTGAAAAATTGTCTAAATATCTTATTTCGAAAAATGGTTAGATGACGTTAACATATCATTTCCCCGACTTTGTAAAATCTGTTTCGATTTTTGAAATAAAATTCGTAAGTCGTTTAACTGAAAAAAATGAGACATTTTAGGCCATTTTAACACACTGTGCTAAAAAAAGAAGACCATTTTTTCCCTCCATCGCAAGCTCCAAATGATGTTCCATTTTTCATCAGATGGACTACTGATTGTCCTTTTTTGTCATGATTTTCCATTTTTCAGGCTTCAAGCAGTCAAAATTGTTACATAGTGGCCTTGCCTGGCCTTAAAAGCCACTTTTCCGGCCTGGTTGGTCAGTACCGTGCGGACGGAGTTACTGAAATGCTAGGCTTGCGAAAGTTTGACTCAGCATCGACACTTTCGGACTTTATCGCCTCAAACCTCCATTTTTTTACGGGCCAAGACAACTCGGCATTGATTGCTTTTCTGGCCTCGATGGTTCTGTCCAGAGGAATTCGGACAATCAAAGGTAATGGTGGGATCTGGGAAAAAACAAGACTGAAAGTGAGTTTCAGTGTTGACCGCGAGCCTACTTGGCATCGCGGTTCCAGAAGTCGATAAATTGTGAAAATGGTGAAATTCATCAAAAAATTGGGAAAAGTACAACAACAACAACTGATCGACTTCTAGGATCGCGGAGCACATTGCATGCTCGCGGTCAATAAATGGGATGCCATCAGAGGGATCTCAATCCCAAACCTGGGAAAGACTTGCTTGCTTCTTTTTCCTTACAATTTGTATTCAACTTATCGCTCGCAACTGTCGGAAATATTTCACTCGAAAAGTCCTTTTAGAGCTTGGAAAGCTGCTGAATGCCGAGAAAGGCGGAATAGAAAAAAGTTGGGAAGAAGAAGCGATGAAAAAACTTTGTATACTATTTTCAATTTTGAGATTGCTTTAGTATGTAATATCGTCCATCTAATTCTAACTAAACCAGGAATTTTGGGTGGTGCTCCTTTTTTTTTGCAATATGCAAAATGGACATTTTTTTGTGATAATGGATTTCCGCGTCGTATATTCTATCCCTCTTGAAAATGAGATTTTCACGCTCTGTAAGGTTCTTGGAGTAGCAAGCTTTTTTAAACCTTACACAGTGGGCAAAATAAGGAATTTTATTGACAAAAGTCAATCGCAACAATTAGAATATTGATCACGCAACCTCGAGCAGCTCAGCCGGTCAAACTAAGTTTAGATTGAAAAATCCCAAATAAAACTTGTTTAACTCGGCGCTTCGCGCCTCAATCGCTTATTTTAACCCACTGTGCTTGCTTGATGCTTTTGTGATACTATTCCAAGAATCCACTAATGGAAGGAAGGACCCTCTATAAGTAAGAAATGAGAGCGGGAGATACTATAAAAATGTATTCTGTTACAGATGACATGGACATGGAAGATTGTCCATTAATGGGAGCTCATGGTTATTGCAGCCAGGAAATGGTCCATTTGTGCCTCATCGGCAAAGCGACCTCCAACACTTTTGATAATGAAAAAATCTTAGATGAAATGACTGTCCTCAAAGGCATTGAAAAACGCTCAGATATTGGACTCTTGTCCCTTTTTGAACATTATGATGCGGTTGTCGTTGGCGAGAATTTAAAGACGCCAAAATTTCCTATTTGGCTGGTCTGCGCCGAATCACACTTTACTGTCCTTTTTGGCCTTCAGCTTGGCTTGGAAAGGACTTCAATGGCGGATCGAAAGCCTATTGACCTATTTTACTATGACCAATTAAGCAAAGTTCAGGTAAGGAATCAAAAGTTTTTTGACACTTTCTTCAAAAGTTTTCCTTCTTTGGAAAAATGACAAGAGTAGAAGAAGGACACACAGTGTTTGAAAATGAATCAAAATTGTCTCATAAAACATTTTGAATTGTTTTCTTCTAAGAAAATTGTTGGAAATGTGTCAAAATCGAAGAAATAGTTTCATAAACGCCATCTAACCAAATTTCCTTTAAAATGAGACATTTTACCATTTTTTCAAACACTGTGCACCAACATTTTGTTTTCTTCTCAAAAGAGTGTCTTGAGTAGAGGCTTTGATGATAGCAAATCTCATTTTAGGAGACGAAGCCTATATTGTTAACTATTGATACAAGAACTACTGCTGCGGTAAGTGCCTCTAAATCCTCCTCTTCAGAAGATTATTTGATATCGCCCATCGAACACTGTTTGCGTACCAAATGGAGAGACGCATACATTGATTGGAATGGACATGAACCAATACTCTAGAGAAGATTAAGTTTTTTTTTTATTTTTCATCATCAACTCATCTCTAAAATAGCGCAGCATCATTCGTCATTTCTCATGGGAAATGTTATCAACTTCATCATCTATTTTGGCTTCTTCTTTGATATTACACATGATGATGATAATCTAGTTTCTAATGAATGGAATAGAACAAGTCTGATGCCTTCTTTCTTTCAAATCACAACTCATTTATCATCGGGTTCCAATTCATCTTCGAAATCCAATGAGTATCTAAAGAAAAATTGAAAATATTAAAAGAAATGTTTATCAAAAAGACTTTCACAAAAAAATCGTCAAATTATTTTTTTCCGATTTCGCGAATTTTTTCCCGTTGAAATATTTAATTTGAAGAGTATGCAAAATTTCGCGATCGTAGGTCAAGGACTTCCGGAGCTACACGTTCAAATGAAATCTAAGTTACCTAGGAACCATACGGTCACTATCAAGCAGATTTTCCATGGACTTTGTGTCTTTTCTACTTCGCGAAGTCCCCTCATTAGTAGCCGTGGATGACTTGGAACGAAGTCGATAGGAACGACGCCAGGAAGCAAAGAACCCCGAATTCTTGACAATAGGAGCTGAGGTTGGGCCAGTAGTGGTTGCCGACATGGTCATGGACATGGTCATTGGCGACAAAGACAAACCGCCAATGCTTCGTCTTGAAGTTGGACGACCTCCCGGGAACATTTGGTTCCGATTTGGACTCATGAGTCCACGTTGCAATTCTTGATTTTCCAGTTCTTCTTCATTGTAACTCATGGTATAGTAAAAATTACTCGAGCTGGACCGATTGTAGGCTTGCTTTTCGGCATTCCGACTTTGTCTCAAAGAATTGTTACCCGAGTAGTGTCTGTAGTTTGAGCCGGTGGAGGAAATGAAAGAGGCTGTCCGGCCCACGCCCGACCTCACTTTAGAGGATGAACTGACAGTGTCAAAGTCTCGGTAAGGACTAATACAGCCTCCTTCGGCTGTCATAGAAACGGCCAAAAGTTCAGGAGTTGTCCCACGAACCTGACAAAGAAGATAAAGGAAATCTTGTTAGTCCACTTAGGCTTTTATCACAGTGGTTGAAAATTCAAATATCGTCTCGCAACAATTGAAATATTGATCGCGCAACCTCGAGTAGCTCGGCCGGTCACACCAAGTCAAAAATGAAACGCTTGGTTTTAAAAGGTTTAAAAGTCCCATTTTTCATATATTTTAAATGCTAACATCAACGCCATCTAACCAAATTTTTGTCTTTTTTGTTTTAATGAGACATTTTGGATGATTTTTAAACGTTGTGCTCTGTACTAAAACGAATCACGAACAGTCGAACTGCAACGTTAAAAAGCAAGGATATGGTTGTGTTCGAGGTTGCGTGCGTATTTAGCACCACCTTGCGTTAAATAAACCAATGGTTCTTTTCGCCGCTTGATGCTTCGTAGTGTCGCATCAGCTTTCTAAAGCGATCGACGAACCCTCCTCATAAATCATAGTCGATTGTTAGGGCAAGAAAAACGTCGACTGCATCAGCAATCTAGGGGATCTTTAAAAAAGAGAAAGAACCATTCATACGAATGGTTCTTCTGCATCGAATGCCCCACTGCATTGACTGCTGCTTTTCTTCAACTCAAGTAAAAATGCATCACAAGATTCTTCTTGGGTTGGGAAGTCACATGAGATTCGATTTTTAAGGGAATTTCAAAGGCCATGAGGGGCAGAATTGCAGTAGCGGATGTGTAGCAATCTAAAAAAGTTTCCTTATGTTCTAAAGAAAAACTTTTGACTTAGACGTGAAAAATTCTTTCCAAAGTTCATTTACTTACTGGGGAAAATTCGGCAGATTTGAGCAGTTCCCTGCACGGTGACAAAATATGTTCTTCACTCTGGCTTCGATTGTAAGGTGAATATCCTCGTTTCGGTGGCAAGATCAAAGGCGGATTATCCACGTCCATGTCCGAGGAATCCGGACTAAAAGTCCCATTGGAGCGAGGTGACAATGGCCAAGACACGGGCGGAGGTGATCGCACTAAATGCGAATGTATTTCGCTAAGTGAATACTCCTTTGTAGCTTCGTAGCTTCGCGTAGGTGAAATGGAATCGGGGGACATGACAACGGAAGACTCATTAGTACCTTGGTCCAAGTGGTCTTGGCTGGACAGAACTTGGATGTAAGGGTTGTCAGTGCGAGAAATATGTAATGCTTCCATTTCCGTATCGACGTTAGGTGTATCCAATGTATTCACATTACAGACTTCAGGCACAGAAGCAGTTCTCTTGCCTTTATTAAACAATTTTGCCAATCTCATTTTCAAAGGCTTGTGCGATTGGGACTTCTTGCTGCTGCAACTCTCCATAATTGTGCTTTGTGAGTCTTTTATTAGTCAAATAATACACTGCTAATGACCAGTTATCATTGTATTCCTGTTTTTTAAAAGGTCCCAAAACTTGTGTAAAGAATTATTGTGTTGGCTATGACACTAGAACCAGCAGAATCGAGTGACGACAGCCAACAGCTAGAAAGAGAAAGCAGTTGCTGCTTCGACGGTGCTAGCTTGTTGGGAGCTTTAGCTGCGGCACTACCAGCAGCAGCTAACACCCCTTGGTAGAGGAGACACACCAAGACGAGAACGAAGCGCACGCGGCAACAGAGAAAGGCTACTCGAGTAGAAGAACTTCTACTGCTCAAAAACTCAATTTTATTAGAGGATGACAGGAGCGAAGGAGTGAAGTAGCCAAGTTTCCAAAGTTGCTATAGCTTCCAATTTGACGGTTCATAACTTGTTTGAACTTCTGGTAGTAGGGTAGCCTAGAATGAGAAAATGCATAATGCAGTGATGACGGCGGAAGAAGAGGCGAAGTTTTGGATAGAGGCCGCTTACATAGTATAATACAGTAGTAGGCCTACTACTACTAAAGGCCGTCCTTCATTTTCAATCTTTTATTTTGAATGACATTTTGTTGCATACTTTACTTACTGTTTGAAAATCCCCTTTAGTTTTAACCTTAAAATTGCCTCAAAATGAAGTTAAATATTTTCTGGATTTTTGAAGTATTGCAACAAATGTAAGAGTGAATCTAACACTGTTTATCAAATGGATATGGCATGATACCTTCTTACCTTTTTTTACCTTATTGGAAAACAGTGCTTACCTGGCTATTGCTGTCGTAATGGTAATTTGTGTAAGGAGATGAAAACGATGAATAAGCCGATGATCCACTATTGGAAGAAACATCTTCTTGTTTTTCTGTCTGATACTCCAATACATCTTTTGTAGCCCCAAAATACAGACGAATACATTACTCACGATCATTTGCATTTGAAAAGAATTAAAGTTACCTGCTGAATATGTTAAGGGTAACAGGAGCATGTACCAACCTCCATCTGGAGTCCAACCAATTTGGGGCGCTTCAAAACACGGAAAATATTCATTTACACCTTTGTTGTGTGATATGTACCTTACCTTGATATGTAATGGGAAAAGTCAAGATAGTATTTGGTTGTTGCCACACACGAAATGCTGAGCCTAAGGTAGCTAAAAATAGCCCCAGAAATAAGCCACGTAGCTGAAGTAACTTGATGACCATGCTGCCTGGCATATCATCAACTAAGCCAACACAAGACTAGATTGCATATGAGAAAAAGATCCGCTTATATTCCAGAGTTAGCTAGTGCTGTGTTCTAATTAAAAAATAAACCGTTCAGAATGTATAAAAATCCCTCAAAATTGTCTCATTTTTTTATTGCGACCAAGTTACGTTCAAAGTATTTGAATTTTCGCGCCAAAAAACTAAGTTGCAATTGTTAATATGAAAATTAAAAATGAGACTTTTTAAGGGATTTTTAAACACTGTGCGATCCTCGTTGGTTATTCTAAAATGCATGCATCATATGGTTTTGATATACATAATGTAGTAGAGTGTATTTCTAAAGTTATATCGGAAACTCTAAAGTTTTTGTTCTCAAGTCCTTCTAATTTGGAGTGAAAACTTTTTGTAGAACCGAGCCTAAAACCGAGTCCGGCCCCGAAAAGTACATTTTGGTATTGTTGCTCAGGAGTTGTCCTAATTGAAGCTTAATGTAATTATCCGTCAAAAGTTCCTTGTTGGAGTTGGCCGCCGAGGCTGCAACGTAAGAAGAGACGTCGGCCTCCATTCTTCGCTTCTCTTCAAAGACTTCATTCTGGATTCTGGTGACATTGGCTCGGCCTTCTTCCTGCTCAATATGTTGAGTGGTCTTGATGGCCTCCACTTGACGACCTCGCTCCGCGTCCAAGATGGCCTTCATATTTTCCGTTTCTTTTCGGATCCGCTCGGTCCTTTGCTTTTGTGTGGCCACTAATTGTTGAGTCCACTCCACTTTGACCTGAAAAATCACGAGGGTATAAAAGAGGGTTTGAAAGAAAGAAAGAAATGCGGCGGCGGCCGCCGCCGGTTTTCGGCAAGTTGATGCACAGTTCTGCTTAGTTTCTACTAAAGCTAAAGATGTGCATTCTATGCCTTCTATGCAAAAGTGCCCCTCTTCAAGGCTGAACCTGCTTCTATAAAGACAGATTAGTGCCATCTTTGTTTTCCAAATTGAATCTATGCATTATGAATGAGTCTGGCAGAAACTACGGAATATTGGCTGATTTTCAAAACAAGATGGCAGCAATGGCACTAATCAGTCTTTATAGAAGCAGGAATGTAGTACGAACTGCAATTTCAACTAAATGGAATGGGATACCATTATTCCAAAGTTGAGTTAGTTGACTGACAAAACAGGTCTTGTTTAGCTTACGGATTTCTAAAGAGGAGTGGAGGAGGCGCGAAGCGCCGAGGAATTAGATTCAGGTCGTTAAACTATTTTTACCTGTCGATAGTTTGAAGCAATAGCCTGAAAAATTAAGCAAGAAAATTATAACTTTCAGTAAATATTTTTTTATGAAATGCTACGACCGGTGGTACGTCTGGTTTAGGCAGAAATACATTCCAAAGGACCAACCCATTAGGAGAAAACTTTTCCAATTGATGGTTCAACGAGACGTTTACGTAATCCATGATGTCCAAAAATCGCGTGTTATACACCTTTAAAATTAACGGAACAGTTATGACAATTATGTATAGAGCCAAAAAATATATTTATTTTTAGCACCCAAAATATATTTTTTTTCAACTACTAAAATATTTTAGTGGTTGCAAAAGACTCAAAACTCGGAAATCATTTCATCTTAAAAAAATTGAAAAATATTTAATTTTTTTTCAATATTTCATTATTTTTGTTGGCTCTAATTATGTAAGTAAGTGATGTGGTTTTTCGGCAAACTTACCTCATCAATAGTATTATTCGCACAGAAGTACTGAATAGCTTCGCGAACACGATCGTAAACCAAAATGGTTTTCAAGTCGGTTGTAAATTGTCGGACCAAAACCAAAACTTGATCCTCTTCTATAGAAGTAATCACCTAAGAGAGAAATAGAAAGTGGGACAAAAAATTGGATTACTTTTGCACAATGGATTGCAAAAAAGTCTTCGTTCACAAAGAAGACTTTTGATGATTACCTGAACATCTCTAAAGACATTTCTCACTCCATCACGAGTGGTACAAACCATTGGATCCATAGTTCTCGTCTCTGGTGTTAGTCTAGAAAAAAAAATGCGAGACTTTTTTAGCAATTTTCTCACACTGTGTCAACCTCTGTTTTCTAACCTGATGGAAGCCACTTGAGTGACAAAAGGCTGCATCCAATGCACTCCGGGAGGGGACTTGACCTCCATCAAAGCTCCGAATTTGTAGTAAACCCCAACGTGACCTTCATCTATGCGATGAAGGGCGGATATCATACACGCAAGACCGATAAAAAGGGTGCCAAGGCCAAGAAAAATCCCCGTTATCAATCCGGAGACACTTAAGCCGGAGAACGGACCGGCGAATTTGGTTGGCGAAGGTTTTTCATCATCAACTGAAAATAAAAGTGGACTTGAGTCCTTTCTGGTCTTTGGCTGATTTCCTCAGGGAAAATTCCCTTTTGGGAAAAAAATTTGTGATTTACTTACTCGGGAAATTGATCGAATGATCATGCGCTATTTCTTCTTCTGGTAAAATATCTGTACTTAGAAAACTGTCTTTACGAAATTGGACATTTTGTTGGCCAATTTGCACAGTTGGTCCGCCATTCCACTTGGCTGGCGAAGGAGTTGAATTTCGTGAAGGCATTATGATGTATCAAGTTGTGGAAAGTTTGAAAGTCATTTCATGACTACTACTTCTCGTGACACATTCAACCTGATGCATACTAGAATCAATCCATCAATTTTTCATCTTGTTTTTCAATCGGTTCCTTAACCTTGTATTTCTACTGTGCATTGGAAAGAAGAGCTTGAGACATCACAATGTCAAAGTCATTCGTTTGAGTCGATTTATTGATTCTTTGTCCGATAAAAAACTGTTGTGATCTCTTAATGAAATGATGGAATATGGAATCCGGATCCTTTGTTATTTGTAGCGCATCTTACAATTCATTTCCTAGATTGACCAGATGATTACTCAGAGTCATCAAACAATTTCAAATCACCAGGTGGATCAATATTTAGAATTTTGTAGGTTGCTTCAGTGTATTCATCAATGTCGGCACCCCAAGTGATGATATTCTCCCTAAGGGTGCGACCACGTGGACATTTTGCATGAATATTGATGCCTTTTTCTACTGCACTACATAGGAGGAGATTCAAGATTTCTTTTTTGCGACCTTCAAAATTATAGAATGCTGCAACCAAGCAATGTTCAAATCGAAAGTATTCATCATGATCGGCTTAGGGAATTCCGTCTGAAGTATAACCATCATAAATAAGAAGACGTGCGAGTAATGAAAAAAATTCGAGAATTTTTATTGAGCTCCAAGAACCCAATTTTTTGTCTTTCCTGAAAGCCTTATGCGAGTACTTAGAGTATAAGATACCAAAATCGACGAATTAGAGTGAGAAAAACACTTTTAGGAATTTTTACGAAAAACTCGCATTTACGGCCGCGCGAGGCCTCCAGCGGGCGGCTCGCTTCGCTCGCCTACACCCCCCGCCATCGCTCGCTACGCTCGCCCTTACCCCCTCAAAAAAACCTTCAAAAATTTGTCAAAAATTTTGAGTTGAAAAAATATTGTAAAAAAAATTCTGCAACCAAAAA
>LT728114.1:0-12068 GCA_900157175.1 Oithona nana
ATTTTGGCGCGAAAATTCAAATTTCGTACATCTGAATTACATATGATCTACTTTCTTCATAGATCTTCATTGATTATGATCTACTTTTTCGTAGATCTTAATTGAATAAGATCTTGATTTTTTTTTATATTTTATGAATTTTGTGAATTAAGATAATATTCAAAAGATCTAAAACAAGCCTGAAACTTCGATTCAGCCCGCGACCGCGAGTTTAAACTACAAGAGCGATTAACCCACTATCAATCCCTGAAGTGTTGACTTAGAACTGAATCCTTTTTACTAATCCCTGAATCCTTTTACACCCATCCCTGAATCCTTCCTCAATCCATGAAACACTTACATTTCCATTATCTATTCAAATCGATGATCATCTCATAAAACTCCGATTCAGACTTTAACTTCGATTAATTCCAAATAACTTCGGTTAATTCATTTTGAACGTCGATTAATTTCTATTAACTTCGATTATTTAAGAATTAATTCGGTTAATTCCTATTTAACATTGATTAACTTCGATTAATTCCTTATAACTTTGGTCAATTCAAATACATCGATTAATTTCGATTAACTTTGATTAATTCCTATTAGTAACTACAATCAACTTCGACGTATTACAACTGATAATATCGTTTAGACAACTTTTATAACGATTATAAGCTATTTTAGCTATCATTGGACTAAAGTCACAACAACAACAACAACAACAACAACAACAACATATACACTTCTAGGACCGCGATGCTTCGCTACTCGCGGTCAAAAATTGGACTTTTCGAATAGTGTGTAAATCTTGATCATTTCAGGCATGCATTGGGTCCGATGAGAATCCGGATCAACTTTTGCTCGCTTTGGAACCCGAAGCTGCGTCAATTAACTGCCGAAAACTCAGGATGAATCAATTGGTACCAGAGCGGCCCAAATCTATCTTCTTCAATCGTGACACCGACAACTTGTCCCAATGCTCAGATTTCGTCCTAGAAGATTCCGGAACAGGTACATTAATCCTTCAATTTTATTTAACACCTATGAATATAGTACTAACCTAACTAACATAGAACTTAGTGATATCTCAACTACTCAAGAAGAGACCTCTAACTACAGTTACTTAGCACCTAACGATAAGAAGACCGTCAGATTTTCATACACCGAAGTCATTGAAGAGTTCTTTGAAGACAGTGATTGCGTGGACACAAGCATTGCTTACGGTTGTATACTAACTTTTTACATTTCTCACATCTTCAAAATCTCTAAAGAAAATGTCTTCAATATTCAGGTGGACGGTACATGGTCGTTGATTGCGGTGGCGGCACCGTTGACATCACCGTTCACGAGATCACCAATACTGAAGGACAACTAAAAGAGCTCTTCAAAGCCACTGGTGGCCCCTATGGATCAGTTAGCGTTGATAACGCTTTCAAACTACTCATGGAAGACATTTTTGGCAAAGACATCATGGAAGCCTTTCAAAAGAAACGACCCGCCGGATTCGTCGATTTGATGATTGCTTTCGAGTCCCGAAAACGCGGATGTACACCTAACAAGTTGACACCCTTGAACATTGCTTTGCCATTCAGTTTCATTGATTTCTACCGAAGGCATAAAGGCAAAGATGTTGGAATGGCGATTAACAAGCATGGTGATCCAGGAATCAAATGGGTGTCTCATGGAATGCTACGTATTGAAGTGCAAGTGATGAAGAAACTGTTTGAGTATCCAGTCAACAAAATCATTGAGGTAGGAAAAGCTAATTTGGTACTTTTTTTTTCATAGCGCTATTTTTATTCTTGTTTTTCATTATCTGACTAGTCAATCATAGTACAAAAAGGGTTGTAGTAAATCCAAACACAAAGTAAAACATTCATACTCAAGATAGTAAAAGGGAAAGTAAAAATCACAGCTCAAGGATAATGCCTGTCTCTTGGCGAAGCAGTTGCTAAGCTAGGAGCGAACAGGAAAGGTGAATTTTCAATCAAATTCTGTGTTCGAGGCACTAAATTCGTCTCACTACCTTCACTAGTGGGTGAAGGCAAATTGTTCATAATGTTGTTACGGGATTCATTAGGTAAGGACATGAATTCATTGTAGGATGAGATGATGGTTTGATGACCATCTATGTGAACCACTGGGTCAATGGTTGATGAACCAGTGGTGTTTAAAGGATCTTCACCAAAGCCACCATTTGACATTGAAGGGGTGTCAGCCATGATTGGTGTACCTGAAAATGTGGTACGACTTTGGGTGGGGGTCATGGCTGCTGATGAGGCTGCAGTGGTGTCATATTTTCTTCGACGTCTCCTTCTTGCTAAAGCCATGAAGATCAAGAGACTGAAGGCTAAAAGAGCAATCACTCCAACAGTGATTGAAGAGATGGTTGCAATGCCTAAGGTAGATGCTGATTCACGTACTGATCTAGCATAATTCAAGTCTTCCACAACTGTTGCTTCTACCACGTTGACCGAAGATTCACCTAAAAAGTTTAGTCTGGAGTCGAAAATCCGGTTCTCGTCAACTGGTACCGAATCCAAGATTTCTTCTACTTGATCTTGGGTGATTAAGGGGGGAAAGAATCCTCCCGTTTTTCCTATGTCGTCTTCGAAAGGAACATATTCACTAAGGGGAAAATCTGTTGTGGTTGTGGTACTGCTAGTGATTGCATCTGTTAGTTCAAATTGGACTCTGGATGGTTCTGTGGGACTGACATAAACCGTGGTAGAGGTAGTAAAGACTTGAGGAGGTACTGCTGGGGTTCTTGTTGGTACTCTAGGTGGTCTAGTCGTCGTACGAGAAAGGTCCACAAAGGGTGGTAAAGTCCGTGAAGGTACCACCACCGGAGGTCTTGAACTGGTGACAAACCTGAATTCAGGTGGTTCATTTTCAATCTTTGGTTTTGTAGTTGTATCATCATCTAATCTAGGAGTTTTGGGTCTGGTATCTACTGGACCAGTTTGTGCATTGATCACCAAATTGGTCGATTCTTGGTCTCCAAAAGACACAGTTATGTTACCATCTGAACCTATGGCTTGTTTGACAACTGAGGAAATATCTTGCCTAATTTTTTCATCTTGAAGTTCTGGTATCTCTTCTGGTTTGATTGGTATGGTCAAATTGAAAATGTTACCATCATAAGCTCCTTCACTTTCTTTGACTTTGTTGCGAACAAAGGGATCTTTGGCTATGACATTGGGCAGTTTGGGTTCAAAAGGAACCAGAACACCTTCCGTTTCGTCATTCTTTTGGACTGGAGCAAAGGGTGAAAATCCAGCATATTGAGCAATCAATCCAGCAATCAAAGCAATAGTGATGTCTCTGACTCTGTCCAAGATGCCACCGCTAAAGAATGAAGCTTCAGTAGTGGTTGTGGTGGACGATGATGATCTTGCTGTTGATGTTTCTTGAGATGCTTGATCAATGCTCTTGGTACTTTGTTCAGCAATTGATGGTTCAACTCTGGTTGGCGTAGATTCTGTGGAAAATGTCAAAGTGACTTTGATACCAGACTCATCCCTGATAGTTGACTTATCAATGAGTCTTGCAGTTGTGGTCTCTGCTGGAATATTGGTTGACACCCTAGTATAAGAAGGACTGACATCTACTGCAAAAGTTGTGGTGTCTAAAGATCTCAAAGTGGATGTTGGTCTGCTTTTGTCATCAGATGGGGTTGAATCGTCAATGTCATTCAAGTCTGGTCTTGGAACTGAAGTTTCTGTTGGTCCTATGAAATCTTCAAGTCGATCATTCTTTCTGGTGGTGGTGGAAACTACTCCAAAATCTTCCACTTTGTCATTCTTTCTGGTGGTAGTGGAATCTGCAACAACAAAGTTTAGTGAATATTTATTTTTTCAAAAAAGTGGTCGAAAAAGATACCTTTGGATGGAGCAGAGATGGTGAAACCAAATTCAGAAACGGACATCAGATCAGACATGTCTTCAGTTGTCGTGACGCGCTCGGAAATGTCTTCAATGATGCTTTTGATGGTGGTGACAACAATGTCTTGAGGTTTCAATGTACCAACAGTGATACCAAACTTGTCAATGCTCAATATGAAATCATCTTTTGAAGTAACTGAAGTTGGTGTTGTTGTAATGATTGATGCTTCATTCAGAGCATCCTCAATTCTACGTGACAATTTTTCTTTGTCAATTTCTTTGGTTGTGCCATCCTTGATAGGAATGTCCACCTGAACTTGTTCCTTTTGTTTTGTTGGAGTCTTGACCATGATTTCAATGTCATCAACACCGAAAGAACCAAACTCAACTTGTGTATCTGTTGAGTCTTCAATATTGATTGTGGCTTTCTTGGGTGGTTGTTCATCTGTTGTATTCACTTTGTCAATGATACTTTTGGAGATTTCTTCAGCCAAAGTCTTGGGCTTACTTGTCGTTGTTCCAAAAGACACAATTTCCTTTAATTTGTCCGAAAATTCATTTTCCAATTGATCTCGATCTATTTTAGAAGTTGAATCAGTTTTAAGAGGCACTTCAATGACTTGTTCAGGCTTGTCGTTGTCTCCAGGAACTTGAACATGAGCTATCACCACATCTTCATCAATGCCTTTAATCTCAACCTGTGGTTCCAAGATTTCTTCATTGAATGTAATATTCAATTTGACGTTTTTGGGTGGGTCTTTGTTGTCCTTGTCAATGGTTTCATTGATTGCTTCAGCCACAGTTTCAGCAATGTCTTTGGAGTCGACTTTTACTACTGTTGGAGGTGTAGAACTAGTCAGCATTGTTGTAATCCTCTCAGTCAATGCAGTTTTGTCAATGTCTCCACTTGCCACTTCTTGAGGTACAGCTATAAATAAATTAAACATGAAATGCCAAAATACCATATGAAAATTCTCAATCTTACCAATTGCAACAGGTAGCAGAGCTTGATCATCCTTAGGAACTTTAACAGTAGCTTTGACAATACTTCCATCTTCAGTACTTGAAGTAATGGTAACTGAAGGTTCTTGATTATCAGATGGTTGAACATCAACATTGACAATCTTAGGAGTTGTTTGGCCTTGAGAAAGTTCTTCAATGGCTTCTGTAACTTTATCCGAAATGGTTTCAATTGTTGAAGCCTGCGTAGTAGTGATGGTTGGCATTGTTGACGAGGTACTGAATAAATCAAATTGGTTGGAAATGGATTCAGTTAGTGCTTCCACATCCACTTTATCTTTATTTGTGGCGGGTATGGTAAACTGCGTTGATTCCTCTTTATCTCCAGGCAATTTGACAACTGTTTTGATGCCATCTTCAGTTTCTTGTACTTCAATTTTAGGTGTTGTCAAATCTGGATTGGTTTCAATGTTGACATTGATTTGAGTGGTTGATGTCCCTTTATCTTCAATAAAGTTGGCTGTAGTTGAAGCAATGATGTTGGGTAGATTTTCTTCAGTTTTCTGGGTTGTTTCAGCTTTTTCTAAAGCTTCATCAAATCCATTTGCAATAGCATTGGACAGTTTGCTTCTATCTACTTTCATATCTTGATCAGATACTTGAATTGGAACTTCAAATTTGACAGCTTGATTTTGTTCTCCTGGAAGTTTGATGGTAGTTTTCAAGTCACCTGAATCCATAGGCTCTAATTCAATTTCTGGACTTGTTAAACTTTCTTGAGTTTCTACCTCAATCTGAGCCTTTTCTGGCGTTTTGACTGAAGTGTCATCGATAAATTGACCAATGGTATCAGCAATGAAATCAGCCAAGTTAGGTTGATCAACTCTTGCCTTTTCAGTAGTGCTGATTATTTCTGCAAGATTGTCTTTCAATGCAACCTCAAGTTTATCTTTGGCTAATGTTTCTCCTTCTTCATTGGTGATGGATTGAGTTGGAATGTTGAACTCGAAAAACTTTTCATTCTCATCAGGGATTTTGACAACTGTTGTGACTTTTCCACCTTCATTTTCCACTTTAATTTCGGTTTCTTTGATATCGTTCTTTGTTTCAACAGTGACGATGATTTCTTCTGGTAGATTCATGTCATTGTCTTTAATGAATTCATTGACTTTGTCAGAGATTTCCGTCAATAAATCTTTGGCTGGTTTGGTTTGATCTTCATTATTGATAACTTCGTTCAATTTCTGGGAAATTTCTTTTTCGAAATCCGGATTTTGATTCAACGGGACTTCAATGACAACTTTTTCTGCTTTTTGTTCTTCATCACCTTTTGAAGGGATCACCACTTTCATATTGATACTGTCTTGATCCATGTCTTCAAGTTCAACATTTGGAACATCAATTGAATCATCTGCTTCAACTGTTATTGTTACTTTTGCTGGAATTTCTGCTGGAATTTCACGGTTTTCAATAGCTTCTTCTACCATTTCGACAACCATTTGAGTAACATCTTTAGCTGGTTCATCATTGTTTGAAGCTTCAATGTCTTTGAAAGTCTCATTCAAAACTTCTTCTAGTTGTTCGAACTGTTGGCCATCTAAACTGATATCAACTCGTTCCGTAAAGTTTTTCTTGGAAGGTGTTTCAATGACTGCAAATAAAACATCTCCATTTCCTCTCACCATGAATTCCGGACCTTTCAAACCATCAGAATGTCCTTGGTATGCAATGGAAATTTGTTTCGGTGGGTCTTGATTTTCAGTTGCTTTTTTGATAGCTTCAGCAACATCTTTGGCTAGATTGTCAATGGACTCTTTCTTTTGTTCAATGGATCTTGGAGTAGTACTTCTTTCACTGTCTTCTAACTTGTCATTGATCTGACTTTTGAGATTTTCTAAATTCAAAGATCCATCAGGAGATTGGTCAAGATCAACTTCAAATTCTTCAGTTGAATCTTGGTTGGAAGGTAATGTCAGAGTAGTTTTCAAAGTATCAGGACTTTCTGTCTCAATTTCCAATGAGGGAATTTCAACAGAAGTGTTCTTCTCAATTTTGACAATCACTTTATCTGGTTTTTCTCCGGATGCGTCCACATATTCTGTGACTGCTGTGGAAACGACTTCAGAAACTGGTTTGGGTTGATCTTCTTGTGCTGTTAAGGCTTTGTCAAATTCTGCAGAGATATCATCAGCTAGTTCATCAATATCTACATTGTCTTGCCCTTCTTTGACACTGATGGGTACTTTGAATTCAATTTTTTGATCGATTTCTCCAGGTAGCTTGACTATGGTGACAAACGTGTCTTCTTCCTCAGCTAGGATATCAACTTCAGGCACATCCAAGTCCTTTTCAGTCTCTACAGCAATACCAATAGTATTTGGAACATCTTTGTCACTTTCTTCAATGTATCCAGATATTGTACTGGCAATGATATGAGCTAAGCTGGTCTCATCTGGTTTGGGTTTCACCACTGGTTGGCTCAAAATGAAAATCTGCCTCAAAGCCTCTTCAATCCTTTCTTTTGTAATCTCTTTTCTTTCTTCGGTTTCTTTACCTTCCAATTCTTTTCTGTCCACTTTGACAGTAACAGTATTTTTGATTTCATCAAACTTGACCACAGGTGTACTTGATGTCAGAATGATTGGACCATCTGTACTGTTCAAATTAATGCTGACTGTTCCTTCCTCTTTGATTGGTTCATTGATGCCACTAATGACAATTTCTTGACTTTGATCATCGACCTCTTCTTCAGTTATGATGTTTGAAATGTCACCAGCAACTTGACTAATTATCTCATCAATGGTAATGACTCCTTTTTGAGCAAAGTCTGTGGCTTTCATTGATAGGCATTGCTTCAGATTACTTTCACAATCAGCATCAGTTGGACTTTTGAGAATGCACAAGTAGTTGTCAATGTAGCATTCAGACAATTGTTTTCTCTGCTCATCATTGAAATTGATAAAGATTTCCTCACCTAAGCATAGTTTTTGTGCCTTTTTGCATGTCTCAGGGTCTTCACATTCAACTCCCTTCAGACAGACTGCCAATTGAACCTGTGGATCAACTTGTTGAGGTTGATCATCACCATCATCCATGTCTGCTGCTGTATCTGTAGTTGAATTGCAAACAGTACAAACAGTGGCAAAATCTTTCACTGCATTGATAATGTTTTCTCTCAAAGTTTGGTTCAGTCTTGGAGTAATGATAGTTTTGTCATCGCCTATAGCTAAAGTGGCAGGATTGAAAATGATGCTGGCATCGGTCAAGTCAAGCAAAGATGGATCTTCAATATCTGTCTCATTGAAGTTTGAAGTGTCATTCAGCAAAATGATGAAATCTTGAAAGAATGGCAATGTATCATTGCTTTCCAACAAGTCAGCAATGCTAAAATTGCCAACTAATGGTTCGATGGTAAATCCTTCTGTAGAGTTTTGGATGGCTGACAGTACATTTGAAGTAAGCTCATTGAGAACATCATTTTCTTTTTGTGTCATACTTGCTAAGCCTCCCAGGATAGATACTGGATCCAAAGTTGGTGTGGTGTCTTCAATAGGAGTCAAAGTGGTATCTTCAGTGAGTGATGTACTATCACTGAATACCATTGGTAAGAAATCTACTGGTACCACAATTTTGACACATTTTTCAAATGTTCTCTGACATTCCATTACATTGGGGTTGGCATTCAAGTGGCACAGGATGTCATCCACTGAGCATTCAGATAATTTTTGCCTGACTCTATGAGGTATACCAGTGACATCCATACCCTCATTACATTTGGTATGCACCAAAGTGCATCTTGGGCTGGCTTCACAAGTGATGCCATCCAAACAAACAGCTAATCTGAAGGAAGTTTTGGATGTGGAATTGTAGAATGAGACATCAAAATCATTTTCTCCCAGGATTTTTAAATCCTCTGTTTGGTTTGTCATGATCATTTCTAACAAGTCTGACATTTGGATTGGAGATGAAGAATCTTGCTGCTGAGCTTCTTTCAAAGTTGTAGTCTCCATGTTGTTTGCCAAGAAGTCCAACAAATTAGATCTCAAAGTTGTGGTCTGAGGCAGAATTTCATCTTCTTTCCTAGTAGATTTTCTAAGTTCAGTTGACTTTTCTGTGCTTTGCACTCCTTCTTCTTTCAAGGTAGTGATTTGAAATTGGTCCTGTTTTTGTGATGGTGTTGTTTTTGCCACCACTTCTGCTGATTTTGTGGTTGATAAAAGGGTTGAAGTTGGTCTAGTGGTAAAAGGCGAAACAGGCCGCACGGTGGTCAATTCAACGTCCATTTTTGGCAGTTGGGTAGTGATTTCATCAATGTCAAGACTTGTCGAGCCTGTCATCATCGAACTTGTTGAGCTCTGAATAACAACAGGTCTTGTAGTGGTTAAAAGAACCACTACCTTCTTGGTTGTTGTTTCTACATCTTCAGTTCTTGGTTGCACTCTGATGGTTGTGCTTGTGGGTTCTGTAAATGCATTGGGCAGAGTGACAATTTTTTCAGCAGTGGAAGATTTTTCTGATGTGACAACTTTGGGCCTTTCACTACTCATTTGAAGTCTTTCAGTGGTTTGGATGGTTGGTTTTTCAGCAGGGAAAAGCTCTTTCAAAGTTGTGGTTCTACTAGGGTTAAAAGTAGTTGATTCAACATTGGTAAACAGGTCTCTTAAGGTGGTTTTGTCCCTACTCAAAGTTCTCAAAGTGGTTTCATCCTTTTTGATACTAGTTCCTGGTTTTTCAGAAGTCATGGTCAAATCGTATTCCAAATCTTCATAGTAATCATAATCCAACAGACAATTTTCCAAGTTGAGCCCACAATCTTGCTTTTGTGTAATGGTACAAAGTAAGGCTTCAATTTTACACTCAATTTGAGCAATTCTTTCTTGGACAAACTCCGATTGGAAGTAAGCATTGGAACCATCTGGAAACTTTGGTGGAACCTCAATGACACATTGAAATTCCAATTGAGAACATGATTTGTCTGCAGAACTCTGTTGAGACAAACAAGTCAAAGTGTCTAGACAAACATTAATCTGTCCTTTCTCCAATGCTGAAGCATCTTTGAATCCATCCTTGAACTTGATTTCCATCTGATTCAACATTTCTACTGCTTCTTTATCTTTGGAATCCTGCTGAGATTCAAAACATTCCATGTTGTAAACTGGTTCTCCTGGCACGTTGCCACCCACTCCATAGTTGCAAACGAAGAAGTTTTCATATTCGCCTTCAGCGTAAATGCCTTCGAATTTGGAGGATCCTTCCAAAAGTGGAAACTGGGTCCAGCCACAGCCCACATGAGTCGTTCGGCCCCAGAGGATTTGGGTGACCAAATTCGTGTCCATACGTGAGGGATCCACCTAAAAAACGATTCAATGAAAAATTATCATTCTCTTCTCCAAAAGGAAATCTATTTCTAAAGTGGGTGTTTCCTAAATGAAATCTTTTGCAAAAATTCATTTTTCTACAACATCATTTTGTTCTTGTTTAATTAAGATTCTATTTATTAATGGGCAACATTTTGGGTATAGGGGAGCCAACGTTAATTATAGGCCTGGGACTAAACGCATCTTTTTCGTGCGGTCAATTTCTCATTCTTCTCCTTTTAAATATAGGTTGCTTTGCTAAATTAGTTGAGTTTTCGAGTTTGTATGGGAAGAAAAATCCACAAGCCGGTCAACTGTCATATAATACTTGAACTATCATTAATTTTCTGATTGCTTGGGCTCACATTCTTGATCACAAAGTAATTTAGTGGCCTATTGTATTTCAATTGCTATGACCCGCCCACAGGTGGAACATTGTTGAAAGATTAGTATCAGAGTGACTTTTTCAAAAAGAAGAAGTTCCCCCAAAACGATCTTGAAAAGGACAGGAGAAATCCCGTTGTTCAATAAGTTATGATTTGTTCGTACCTGAAAGTCTCCAATTCTTCCTGGCTTCAATTTGTTGATGTCACGATACCATAAGTCATCGATGATCCGCGTGAAGTTGACATGCTTTGTCAAGGCCCATGCGACATTTTGACCCACTCCTGGGGGCGAATGAAAACGGCTGGTGGTGCGTTCAAATCCTCGCTCGTGAAAGATTCGGGGGTACATGTCACTGTTATGGAAGTAGATCACATTGGCGCACTGGTCGGCCCAGATTTGAGCCACTTCTGCCAACTCCTCATCCCAACTGTAAAATTAAAAAGGAGTCCCAAGATTATTGGAGTGTCATAGAAGTAATCAAAAAATCAATCTTGCTTGGATGATTCTTCGAAAATCTTTTTGGTAGTGGTCATAGCATCACACGGTGTTTGAAAATCACAGAAAAAGTCCCATTTAACATTGCGAGCGAAGCGAGCTACGTTTACATTTTGAGCGGACAAAAGTTAATTAAAAATGCCAAAAATGGTCCATTTTGGCGAGTTTTTGAAAACCTGAAGCTTGTGGTCAAACAGTGTTACCAGAATGGTGGAAAATGCCAAAATTCAAATGCGACATTTTGAGTAATTTTCAAACACTGTACAAAATCAATAAAATGATCTCGTGTCTCGTGAGAGATGAAGGGCCGCTGCTACTGCCCAATTTTGAGATTTTAAAGCTTTATGATCAGACTACAACTTTGGTGAAGTACAGGAGGACGACAAAACCAGGTGATCCCCTTGCCATAAAAAACGAGTACTGCAATGTCATCTCTACTCAAAGGAAGAGCAGCTTGATGTCGGCTGCCAAATTCAGTTAAACTTTGTTGTTGAGTCGTGTGGATGCATAAGGATATCCTTTTTGGACTCATAGCTGACGCTATTTCCTTCCTCATAAATAGAATTGCATATTTCACGCGGCTGCTGAACTGTTCTTACGACTTGATATACTTTAATTGGGCAGGCCTGACGGGGGCCCCCAAAAATTGTTGCAGTACAACCACCTCCTTCAGGAACTGTAGTACTAATCTTTTAACAATAATCGCCTTTGATGTGTCTGAGAACCACTTTGTAACTCATGCAGTTTTGTAGCGGAAGGTGCAGGTGGTGGGTTTTATGAATGTAAATGAAGTGGGGCAGGGTGTATGTATGTCAGTAACACTCCTTGATTTGAATCTTGAAGATGCATTGCATCTTGTCAAAGGATTTTTAAATGCAAAAATACATTCAGGTAGTTGGGTCCAATGGGTTCTATTGGATCAGCTTTTTCCTCATACCGACCGCACACTGTTCGAAATCTTCATTTTTTGTCCAAAAATTCAACTTTGATTTCCCGAGAAAAT
>LT728114.1:21794-40177 GCA_900157175.1 Oithona nana
GAGGGGATGAAAAAAAAACACAAAAACGGGGAAGGAATTCGGTATAGAATGAAAGAAAGTACTTACACTATTTTGAGACTATTTTTGGCTTATTTTCCAACACAGTCAACTAACGTAACCACCTTAAACTCGAGGATTTGAGGATTTCCTCGAGGTTGCCAAGTAGGCCAAGGCTTACTTCATTGTAAATTCAGTCATCTTGGGATGTCTGGGCCAGTTCCTCGTTTTTCCCCAAATCCCATCAAAATTTCATCATCTTTAAAATTCTTTGCAGATATTCCGAGGGATGGAGATGCCAACCATCACCTACTTCTACCCATATCCAACAGTAGCAGTGATGAAGATGAAGACCAAGTGACAGACTACCTCGAAAAACTCAGTGTCAACGTCGAGGTTGCTTGTCTTGGCCATCCAGACTCCAATGGCAAATCCTCAAGCATGTCCCAAAGTACAGCCAATGCAGCCAATTCAGATCACTTGAGCGGCAGTCTATCTGGTCCTGACAGTCCAGGCATGTCTCCCCAAAGTCCGTTAATGAACAATGTCGGTACTCGCTTGAATAACGAACAGGATACCATAAGCGACGAGTCGGGATACTCCGAGGAATCCAATCCCTCTGCTAAGGAAGAAATTTTGGATTTTGTTGAAGAATCCTCCAAAGATTTGGAAGATTTGACGGTGACTGGAGTGTTGATTAGTGATTTTTCACCTTCGGAAAGGCTCAAATACTTGCAGAGGTCGCAAAGTACTTCCCGAAAAAATACTGCTGAAAATTCTTTATCAAATAATAATCATCATCGGAGGCCGGAGTCGCCAGACTTTTTACAGAACAAAGTTCCAGAGTTCTGTATCAATATCTAATACATACTAGTGATATCATATATCTCATTGATGCACAGTGTTCCAAAACTCATTTTTTTGTCCAAAAATTCAATTTAAACAAAACTTTATCTTAAGAAATATTTGAATTTCAGCGCCAAAATTCGAAGATATTTTTGAATATTTCATCCTAAAAAGTATCAAATATTTGAATTTTCGTGCCAAAAGTCTAGCTTTTTGACCCAAAATTGAACTTACAAAAAATTGAAAAATATCAATTTTGACCATTTTCTGGGCAAAAAATTCGCAATTCTTGAATTTTTTGACATCCTAAATTCAAAATCGGCTGTCAAATTAGGTTCAAAAAATCAAATTCACTTATATGTAAGTTTTTCCCAAAGATTGAATTTTTGGACAAAAAATGGAGGTTTGGAACAGTGTGT
Source organism: Oithona nana (assembly GCA_900157175.1). Lineage (NCBI taxonomy): Eukaryota > Metazoa > Arthropoda > Copepoda > Cyclopoida > Oithonidae > Oithona > Oithona nana. Next base: position 23,057 of record LT728114.1, read on the forward strand.
GATGATGCTTGTCAGAGCCGTTTGAACACTTGTAGATCCACACAATTTCTGAGTCAAAAGAAAAAGTTAAAAAAAAAAAAACCAATAACCTGGCTGATTTTTTTTTAAAAGCTCCTCAGATTTAGAGTGCAATTCCCTCCTGAAAATATGAAAAGGCATTCCAACTTAATTTTTTTTTTTCGGTTTTGTGTGAAAAACCTTTCAAGGTTTTTAGAAAGAAAAGAACCCAAGTTAAAAAAAATCTCTGAATGAATGAAATATGAAGATATTTGTGCATTTCATACAGTTACATATACAATTTTTTGATGTGCCAAAGTGCAATAAAGCAAGAATATCATACTCTTTGAATCGTAGAAGATTGGAGAAAAAATAACTCCAGCGTAAATACCATCGACGCCATCTGCAAATAGATCAACCAATTTACAGTGGTATAAAGCTTGTTGACAAAAGTCAGCAAATATTGTGAGTGTGAGGCCCTATCTGGATTCATCTCAACAGGTTCTACACATTGTTTAAAAATTACTCAAAATGCCTCATTTGATTTATTCAATTTTGGCATTTTTCGGCCATTTTTGTCCAATTAAAATTGACCTGTCTGGTAACACTGTTTGACCGCAAGCTTTAGGTTTTCAAAAACTCGCCATGAAGCTTGCGGTCAAACAGTGTTACCAGACAGGTCAATTTTAATAGGGCAAAAAATGGTGGAAAATGTCAAAATTCAAAAACTCTTGTGCGACATTTTGAGTAATTTTCAAACAATGTGTAGGAGAAGAGAAGAGCAAGCAGGAGAATGACTACTAAGCCAGAGTTGCTACTGTACCTTCAGTAGCCTTCAGTGCAGCTGCTCACTGGCCTACCCCACAATTTGCAGTTGAAGAAGCCTGAAGGCCAAAACCAAGTCAAGAGCAAAGGAGAGCCGTGGGTCTCATAGATTTTGGATGTGACACTTCCTTCCGTTGTTTCTCATTCATTCCCATAGGAAGCATACAATGTATTATTTTGACTCTTTTCGCTCACAAGACAATTTTCAAACATTTATTATGGTTCGTTTACGACAGCCTCAGCGCGCGCGCATTGATTTTCAATTGCATGATTAGTAGCTTTCGTTTAGACAGATATATAGACAGTAGGATCTTTGCTTATGGATGTAAGTATATCACGCAACTTTTGACATCATTGGTGACATGTTGATTTTGTTGAACCAAGGCCCTCTTTTACTTTTTAGTATCTAATATCTATTATGTTCTCTTATTGCTCCTGACAGCTTGTCAGTATTCTGCGGACACATTAGCACCGAAAACTTATCTTTATACTAGATATATACACAATACAGACAATCTTATCTTGGTGGTAAGCTACCTTAGAGTATCAAATAAACGTACATGTTCTGTCAAAGCAGTAGCGGAAAAATTAGATTTTACACATTCGCTTTAAAACAATTTTATGTACAAATGAAAATGTGATCATATTTATTCAAAATGTGACTTTTTCTAAAAACTTGGACATCCTACGTACATGTAGGTTTATTTGATACAAGAGATTTATAATGTAAGTCCCTCTAACTAAGAGAAGATGATTAGGTTACCTACCTTCAGTGTTTTGAGCTCCCTATCCTGATAATATCCTTCTTATCACCTCCTCCTCAACAATATGGCTACTAATACAACACCTACTAAAAGGCTTCAAGGCCTGATACGTTCAAGGCTCTTGTTTCTAGTAGGTCGATCTTGTATTCATGATTCTCTCAGTGTAAACAATACTCTAACTACAGAGTGTACCAACTCGTTTTTCAGGAAAAGCCAGCATCATCACATGCTGAGGCTCCTAAAGTTGTAAGTCTACTTAATTCAAAGGATAAAATTCTCTGTAGTATGTATTTTATTGCTGTATTCTCATTAGTATTCAGCTCTACAGTATCTATTTTTTGGATGTACGGTAAAGCTAAAAGTTGCTGTACACATTTAGTAAGAGACATCTATTATCCGAGATTTATCTTAAAACTAATTTTATTCATCTTATCCCCCAAGAAAAAACATACAGAGACGAGACTTTCTTTAAATTCAATTTTCTAGTAACTTTGATACTTTTGAACTTTTAAAAATATTGGAAAACTAACTTAGTTTCTTTGTTCCAGGAGTCTTTCTCGTCCAATGCCGGGTCCTTGGAAAGTTCCGCTACGGCGGGCATCTCAGAAAATTCGATGGCGGGTGGGTTACCGCAAGGCACCCTGTATCACTTACATGTCTGCTTGAGGACAGGTCGAGATTTAGTGGCTCGTGATTCTGGTGGCACCTCAGATCCTTACGTCAAATTCTACTGGAGAAACAAGCAAGTCTACAAATCCAAGACTATCGACAAAGAGTTGAATCCGGTGTGGGATGAATCATTCATTTTAGCCATTGATGATCCCTTTGTGCCTTTGGAACTCAAGGTACTAAACAATAAAGAAAAGTTTCCAGAAAGTTTTTGGTTTATCCGAAACTTTCTTACTAAAAGACGTAATGAACTTGAATGGGATGAAAAAACAGTACAATAATTTGGTGGGTAGTCACATTTCCTTACAGTCAGGTTTCACATCTCCTACCTAACCCAACTTCAATTAACCTAACTCAGCCCTGGAACCTAAGAAAATTCGAGATTGTGGTTTAGTACTCACTACACATGATTTCTAGGCACCTGAGTCCAAGTTTCATACATGTAGTGTAGTAGATAATGAACTTGATCTTATGGAAGAGGAAAATAGCAGGAGATACTGCAACCACTCTATATTTGGTGGGAGATGCGACACCTGAATGAGAAAGTATGGTAGGTGATGTGGCACCTGACTGTAAGGAAATTGGACCGGTAGGAAATGTGACTCTCCTCCCAAAAATTAGCAATGTGAGAAATGAAGAAATAGAAAACTTTTTGCGTTTCTTCTTCTCACTTCTCTGAAAGTGTCACATTCGCAGTATTTATGTTGCTCACAACTTAGTTGTCTCAAAAGGGAGCTTTCTCTTTTTTAGGTCCTCCTTGTGCCAGTCTCGTTGGGACCAGTAGTATAGTCCTATCCTAACTACAGTTATGCATTGTATTCATTACAATGATACTGCATTACCCATTTAGAGAACAGAGAGATGTACTGCTCATTATTACAATACATTGCTGTGCAGCATTACATTTGGGCCTACCTAGTTTCACTTTATATCTAGAAGCAGGCAGGCAAAGAAAGCTCTATATAATTCAGGTTGTTCCAATAAAAGTCCAATTATTTCATTGCAAATTCGCTGAAATAGCATCAAATAACCTTGGAAAAAAAGGAAGAAAATAATTTTTTTTTTGTCTTTCGCAATCAAGTTTTTTTTTCGGCAATTTTTTGCAACTGCAAACTGTGCAAAAAAAAGTTGTAAAGATTGAAAAATAATTTCTTTTTTCAGGTTTATGACCATGACTGGGCATTTCGGGACGACTTCATGGGTGAAGGCAACGTCCCCTTGTCCACCTTAGCCTTAGACAAATTGACAGATTTCGTTGTGGATTTGGAAGAGGAAGGCAATACCGAGGAAGAATTAGGACAAATTGTTTTAGGCCTACGTTTAGTGCCTAAATCTGAAGCTCAAGATAATACTGGCTCATTGGTGACTTCACATCGAAGACGAGGCTCAATTGATACTTCCTCCGTCTCCAAAGAATTGTCAGGCTTAGACGCCATCAAGGCTGCCATAGGCCAAGGGAAAAGGCCGCCTTGGTCAGCTGTGGTTAATATTGTTTTAGTGGAAGGCAAAGATCTCAAAGCTATGGATTTGGAAGGAACCAGTGATCCGTACTGCAAAGTCAGGTAATATTCTTGACTATATGCCTACTCCGTCTCCGCTCCGCCTTTTCTCCTTTGTGGGAAAAGCCTATCCGCGTATCGAGTACTTCTTGTGGTTTTTGTATTGGATATCCATACAATTTGGCACAAACCTCAGGAATTTTGTTTTAGGATACATTCACAGTGTTTAAAATTCACCCAAACTGTCGCATTTGAATTTAAAATTTTGGCATTTTCCACCAATTTTTGACCTATTAAAACTGACCTGTCTGGTAGCACTGTTTGACCGCAAGCTTCAGGTTTTCAAAAACTCGCCAAAATGGACCATTTTTGGCATTTTTAATGAACTTTTGTCCACTTAAAATGTAAACGTAGCTCGCTTCGCTCGCATTGTTGAATGAGACTTTTTCTATGATTTTCAAACACCGTGCTTTTGCTGTCTTTTCCTAAAAGTTTTTACCTGGTGAGTAAGGAAAAATCCGGTGGACATCAGAGCAAATAAAATCAATGGACTGATGAAGGAATCCATAGAGGCCGTCAACTTGACGAGTTCTTCATGGGTCACAACCAGGTCCAGCATCTTCTCCCTTGAGTTGCATTTTTCAAATGCTTGTCGCACAAGATCGAATCTAAAAGTGGAGAAGAAGGGTCCTCGTAAACAAGAATCTTGCAGCGGATGGAGGCCTAAGGCCTTACAGACTTCAGTCACAGTGTAAGTGGAAAATCCCCTCGAATCGCAAAAGTTTGCAAAAAGAATTTCATGAGGTCTTTTTGGCACGAAAATTCAAACTATAACTAACGTAAATTACCTATTTAACGCCCCTCTCCTAATAAACGCCCAAACCTACTTAACGCACAGTCCCAAATAATTTGTAAGAATTAACGCCCATTTGACTATTACATCTTGATTAACGTACAATTCCTAATTAACGTCCCACAGAGCTCAAAAATTGTATTAACACCCGGGCATCAAATATGTAATCTACGGTATTCACATTGTTTGAAAATCACTCAAAATGTCGCATTTGAATTTTGGCATTTTCCACCAATTTTTGTCCTATTAAAATTGACCTGTCTGGTAACACTCGCTTCGCTCGCAATGTTGAATGATACTTTTTCTGTGATTTTCAAACACTGTGGCATTGGATGGAAAATACGATTTTGCATCACTAAAAATGTCTCGAATTTGAATTTTCACGCCGAAAGTGATTTCATTTTGCTAATTTTTCAAATACTTCCTTTTTGAATTTTCGCAATATTGAGGGCATCAGGAAAGGTTATTTGGTATGCAGCACAAAAGTGTATTGTGTATGTATTGTGCAAGCTATGCATATTTTTCTGTGAGCAGCTTACATATTACTGATGTTGTACCCTACAGAGAAATGCGCCCATCTGCAGCAAAGGATAAAAGTGCACGCGGTTGCATAAATACCAATTTATCTTTTCAAGAACAGCATTTGAAAGTTTTCCTCTAAATGCTTTCTCTCTCTCTTCTGAAATGCTGTTTTTCTCCGTGTAGTATTTTGGTCGTAGAAGTATCCTGCTTATGCACTTTTTGCACTACTCGACTGACTCTTTCCTGTGCTTCTTTCAGGCTTGGCAACGACCGTTACAAAACCAAAATCATTTACGAGAATTTAAATCCCAAATGGTACGAACAATTCGATTTGAGTCTCCTGGAAGATCACAGTCAAGAATTAGAAGTCACAGTTTGGGATAAAGATCAACGTAGTAAGGATGATTTTATGGGTCGTTGTTCAGTGGATTTATCCAAATTGGAGCATGAAGTCACCCATAAACTATGGGTGGATTTAGAAGAAGGAGATGGGAAATTGTTTATTTTACTGACAATCTCGGGCCGAGCTAATTTCGATTCGCCAATTCCGGATCTGGATAGTCATCAAGATGAAGATGAGGAACTGGAACAGCGAAGAATACGGAGCTTTGCTTTAAGAAATACTTTAAAGGATCTCAACAGTGTAGGACATTTGAAAGTAAGTTTTTCACACTATTCGAAAAGTCAAATTTTTGTCCAAAAATTCAATTTTGACAAAACCCCAACATTTTCACGAGTTTTTCACCCAAATTTTTTTTTTGACAATTTTTCTCGTGAAATCAAAGTTGTCAACAGCAAAAAAGTCCAAAACCACAAGTTTTCAAGAGTTTTTCACTAAAAAAATTGACAATTTTCTCGGTATATCAAAGTTGAATTTTTGGACAAAAAAGGAAGCAGTGTGTTTTTCAGGTTTTTCATCATTTTAGTAGTAGTACACTTGCCTTGAAAGTTTTATGGACAGTTTGCAAATTAGCCTCTCTTTCTCACTGCTATGCATACACTTAAAAGTTGGGGTTCTAGTGAACCCAGAAGTAGAGCTTGAGGATGTTGCAAAGATACCTAACTCAATTTTAGCATGCAAAGTTTGTAATACCATTATAGTCCCTATGCAGCGGATTCCGGATTTCATCAGAAATGTTGTTTCCTTTGCAGGTTAAAATCTACTGTGCCAAAGGACTATATGCAGCAGACTTGAATGGTAAAAGTGATCCCTTTGTGGTTTTGGAACTCGACAACACTCGCTTACAGACGCATACAGAATTCAAAACCATTACTCCTACATGGAACCGTATCTTTCATCTGCCGGTTATTGACATTCACTCCATCTTACACATTTCAGTGTACGACGAAGACCGGAACCACAAATACGAATTTTTGGGCAAATTTGCCATTCCTTTATTGAAAATTGATGCCAAAAAGAGATGGATTGCCTTAAGGGACAAAAAACTGCGAGAAAGAGCTAAAGGCAACAATCCCCAAATTTTACTACAATTCTCTTTACATTGGAATCCTATTAGAGCTGCCATAGTCACACTAAATCCCGCAGAGGAAAAATACACTGCAACTGTGGAAAAATTCAAGCGACAAGTTTTTCTCAATAATGTTATGCGTATTAAAAATATTATCATGGAATTCGTGGAAATTGGAAAGTTTGTTGAAAGTTGTTTGGAATGGGAAAGTCCTGTCAGAACCATTGTTGTCTTTATTGCTTATATTTTGACCTGTTATTACTGCCAAACCTTTTGGATCCCGATTGGCCTTTTTGTGATATTTTTGAGGAATTACATTCTTAGTTCTTACTTGAGTGGCAAATCGGGAAAACATCACCAAAGTTTAATGGATGAAGATTCTAGTCATTTTGATTTGGATGATGAGCACGACTTGATAGGTAAATATCCACGGAAAGATTTTACATTTGTCACGCAACCTATTTTTCAATCTTCTATAACTTTGTTTCAGATGAGAAAAATCAAGATGATATCAAAAGTGAAGAGAAGAAAACATTGAAAGAAAAACTTCAAGCAGTACAAGACGTAACTGCTTTGGTGCAAAATGCATTAGGTTATGTTGCCCACCTGGCGGAAGGTGTCAAAAACACCTTCAATTTCTCGGTGCCTTTTCTGTCCTATTTAGCAATTGTGGTTCTATTAGCTATAGGTGTAGTCTTGTACTACATCAATTTAAGGTACTTATTGATCATTTGGGGCATCAACAAATTCAGTAAAAAACTTATACGACCAAATTATGCGCCAAATAATGAGTTGCTAGACTTCTTATCAAGAGTCCCGGACGATGAAGAACTCATAGATTATCGTGAAATGAAGCTAGAACATGAGTCGTCATCAAGTGCTCATGCATCACCGACCAAAAAGAACCAAAATGTGGCACATCACCATAGCGAAGGTGGAAAAAAGAAGAAAAAGTCGTGAAAAAATTGCTTTAATTTTTGTTGTATTCATCCAGTTTTGTGAAACTTTAAAAAAATGAGGAGATGCACACAAGCGTTTTTTGCTCAAATTAGTTCAGAAAAAAATCTTTATCCTCTATTTATGATCCGCTTTTTCCAAAACCATATCCAAAGTATTCTTCAAAGAAATATGATTGTGATTTTCCTTTTAAGGTTTAAAAAGTAAAAAAAAAAGTATGCCAAAAGCCAAAAAAAGAATTGTTATTTAAAAAAAAAAATCTATCTTCAATGTGTGATTTTAAAATCTCTTTGTCTCTCTTTTAGCTGTCAGTCCATTATATTTTATATAAAAAACCATCATGTCATCAATGCATCATAATCACTCAAATACATTCTCAATTGACCTCAATTGTCAAAGCTTCTTCATAACTTGGCGGTAGATTATTATTTTTTGTTGAAATTACAGCCACCAGATTTTTCTCCAAGTCTTCATACTTTGGAGGACAATCGGAAAATTCAATTGTTGTAGCTTCAGTTCTTGGCGCCAAAACGTTCACCACAACAGCTGCCTAGAAATTGGCGGGATCCGGAATCACAACAAAAAGAGACGCAACAATTTGTTTCAAATACTCACGGAACCTTCCTGTCTTTGCTCCAATTGTCGCCTAATATGTTTTTTGAGACACCTTTGCAAACAATAGAAAATTATGAAAAGTGAACCATGACTGATAAGCAAAAATATCCAAAACCACTCCATCATATTCTTTAATTAGGCAAGATTTAAAGCTTCATTGTAAGTTGGTGGATCTGAGTCTTCATTAGATTTGACAATGTCTGAATATGTCGGAGGCTAAAACACAAAAGAATGCATATATGGGAAAGGCTATTCTTGTGTAACTTACAGGTGCAGGTGGATCAGGTGTGATGGTATAAACTTGGTTATCATTTATTGGTCTATTGAACGGTGGATCAGTGTGGCACAATCTTTTGAAGAGATATCTAAGAGTCAAGGCAAGAAGAACTATTAGCAGTGCGAAGAGCACAGACACTATGTCCATGCCAGGTTATGTTTGCTAAATAATAGTAGAGCTGTAGCCTAGGTGTTATCTTATCATGAACAAAAAAGGCCCCACGTAAACAAATGTTTAAATATTTATCTGTTTTGCAACTTTTCCTCCTTAGTTCAAGGTTCAAAGTAAACAATTAGGAATTAGGTAAAGAGTGACCATTACTTCCTAATCCAAAGTCCATTTGATAGCTAAAAATAATAGTGCTTGTGAAGCTTTCATGGTTTCAAATAGGAATTAGAAGGATCATTAGTCATCACGTCATCACTCAAACAATAAACGCCATGACAACGAAACTTTTTAAAAGCATCTGTTCTTATTTTGATAGCTTCCATTAAAAATACAGCATGGTCGTAACAATCCTTCCTTTGATCTTTCTGCTGTGGTCGTTGCATTTGAGATGAAAGGCACTCTTGGAGTTTCTTAAGAAGTAGTAAGCAGTAGAGTAAAAGGCACATCATCACAATTCACACTACTGCGTTTGAAAATCCATGATATGTAATGGATCATTCACATTCATCGTTAGTCGTTACCGGCGACCACGAATACGTGATTAGGGTGATTATCATGTATCGCATGCATCAACACCGTCAATGTTAGGATCATGACAATTGGAAGTGGACAAGAGTCATTTTCTTCCTGTCTGCACTTTTTAAGAAGTAAAAGGAAAGCGGCAATCAAAGTTTCAATTAAGAGAAACTAGAGCACTGTTCTCAAATTTCTCAAGAATTGGCAAGAGATATGACGTCAAACTTGTGTCTTTTTTTGGACAGCTTCCAAATTATGATCATCAAACTCTGATGGTTGGTGGTATTTGAGATGTGAGAATTGAGATGATGAAAGACATGTGTCTTTAAAATGTGACGAGCTTTTAGTACACATTACATCTGAACGTGAAGTGCTCTATTTTCAACTTTCTTTTTGAGTACAAACAATTGTTGTAAGTCATTTGTTTGTTGAGTCCGCCTACTCAATCTCACATCTTGTTGTTTAGAATTCGCGCATTTCATTTTCTACAAAATGCAAATTGGACTAAACTTATTGATGAATGATGATAATGTCATCGAGGTCATTAGTCATTAGTATCATTAGCATAACCTTACCAATTCCGCTAGCCCTCTTGCTTCAACTAACTGATTAAAAGAGGTTGTAGTGTAATGCCACTTCTTGTAGCTACCCCCAAGTATGCCCAAAATCATTTGTGTCGATGTTTTCATCAGAGTAGTCGTCCATATGTTTTTCATTCATTGAAATATACGTGCAGCGGCACCTCAGTGTCGCGCTAGAAATTGAATTGAAATTGAAATTGCATTGATTTGGTTTCGCTATACACCATGCATTACTTTCATCCTGTAAGGCACTTTACAGTTATATCACGGATTCTGTCTGAATGGATGGCCTTCCGGACTTCTATCGAAAAAGATAAACAAAACAAAACCTGTTTTGCCCTTGCCGGCACCGCTGTCCAGTAAGCGCCTACCGCATCAGTTGTTGTCAATCTTCAGACTCCTCTACAAAATGTCAAATATTCTCTCTCCTTCCTACCTATGGAACATTCGAGACAAAAGAGTGGATGATTGGTTCTTAATGTCATCACCATGGCCAACCATAATCAGCTCATTACTCTACTGGTTAATCAGTCTAAAATTGGGGCCGACATTCATGTCTACCAGACCAGCTTATGAACTGAAGAAACCGATACAATTTTACAATTTAGTACAGATTCTATTGAGTGCCTACCTATTTTACGAATGTGGTGTATCTGGATGGTTCAGTCATTACAACTGGTTATGCCAAAACATTGAATTCGATCAAAACGGACTAAGAATGGCCAACGTTTCTTACATGTACTACTTGAGCAAATTCTTAGAATTTTCTGACACATTTTTCTTTATCTTGAGGAAGAAAGACAAGCATGTGTCCAAATTACAATTGTTACATCATGGTTTGATGCCTATTTATGGTTGGATCTTGGTGAGGTGGTTACCAGGTGGCCATGAGACTTTTGGTGGAGCATTCAATAGTTTGGTTCACGTGGTGATGTATTTGTATTACTTTTTGGCTTCTTTTGGACTCAAAATATGGTGGAAGAAATATTTGACTACCTTTCAAATGTTTCAATTTTTCTGTGTATTTTCACATAGTGCAATCATAGTTTTGGGAATTGTGGAACCATGTGGATATCCTTGGCAATTTAGCTTAGTTAGCTTGGTTATAATGTCGTTATTTTTTGTACTTTTTGCTGAATTTTATATCCAATCTTATAACAAGAAAGAAAAATAAAAACCTAACTTTCAAGACTTTTTTCTATATTTTCATCTTGATTTCAATATTCAAATTTGATTTTTATCCTCGAAATTCAATTTGAGGTTCACCAGCAGCAGAGGCTGTGCCAGGTCTAGTAGATTTTTTGGCTTCTTTGATGGACTTGATCATTTCTTCCCTTTGTTTCCTCCATTCTCCAGGATTTTCTTTCTTCTCCACATCAGTCATTTGATCTTTGTAGTCAGCCGCTACTGTGCCTTCGATACGCTGTTCAGCAACGTCAAAGGGTTCTCGTTTCTTACTCTGTATGTTGCCACATACCTGTCAAAAGATCCAGGAGATAAGTTAGGTCATAACTCGATCATGTCAGTGAGTTATTTGCTGCTACAAAACCTCAGCAACCTGTCTGAAACATCTCACTTATTTCTAATTTCCAGCAGCAAAGTTTGCGTTTCTGACGATACAGAGATGTATTTTATGTATCTTTCTCTGAAAGTGACATCTACTGACGTAGATGCCTAATACCTAATTTAGTAACCCAACTTTCGCTTTCAGGATAAGAAAATAGAAAAAGCTGGTAGCAATAAGTGTCAACTACATAAATGAACTTACATCCACATGTCGGTCAACCCTGTCCTCGGCAAAGTTGCGGTCACAGTGTGGACATTTAACAAGTTTCTCACTTTGTGGAGGAGGATTGGTTTCTATATGAGACATTCTTCTTTCTCGACTATGTATTGAATTGTGATGTCCTCCAGGCACTGACAGATCCGTCTTGGATTTGCTGGCTCCACCACCCATGATGCTGGTTATTGTATCTGCAGGGGTTCAAACGTGGTTGGCAATTGCGATATGGAGCAGTGGAAAGTTAAGCAACAAGGTCACACAAACTATCGATATTTTCTGTTGAGGACAACAGGCTCAATTACAAAAAGTTATTTTTGGTTGCTGATGGCGATGACTTTTTGATTGAGTTCGTAACGTAAGTAGTCAGCAAAGCAATTTCCACCAATATCAGAAACGATTGCTTTCACATCACCAAAAAAGATTGCTTTTACCTTCTTTTGATGCCAAAATATTCTAGCTACATAGCTTGAAAAAGGAACATTGCAGTACATGGGAAATAGCCTGCATTGCAACGACTACACTGACCAATATAGTGTATATGGAGTCTAGATGTCATAGCAACCTACATATTGTTTCACACAAACAGTGAAAGGGGGGTAGCTTTCTAGTTTCTAGCATTACTTGAAAGTGGAACTGGTTCGTGATTGATGAAAGATAGGAAAGGGCTACAAACTTTGGCTACTGCTAAGTCGCAATGAACTTGCTATTCAACAGAAATCCAATTTTCCGCATCAAAGTCTAGCCAGTCGCAGTCTGTCCTTTCAACGTTATACCATAAACATTGACAGTTTGACACCATGGAGTAGTATATTGCGTAAATACATTTCAGTACATAGATGCTTTAGGTTGCGAATTGCAAATATGTACGTAACAAAGGTACACGAACACATTTTTAGACAAAGAACATTTATATATTTCGGAAAAGTATGACAGACAAGTTGAGAAATCACTATTGCAATATGAAATAGATATTTGATTGTGTTTTTTTGGCATTTTTGATATGTTTTTGGGGAGAATTTAAAAAACTAAAGTATAATTCGAGGTCAACCAGTAGGTATCAAAAGAGCCCTTTTTGCCCTTTTTGGCATTTTGTTGAATTCAAAAACTATACTATCTGGTAACACTGATTGTTTTGAAATGTTGCGGTCAAGTAGCTTACAATACAGTGTAAAGCAAGAAATTCACCGCAGAATTAAAGACGATCAAACAGTGCGAGATTCCATGGACATGAAATAACCAATAGGGATAATTTGAATCATCATTAGGGTACAACGCTTCATAAATCGTCGGTATCAACCTCCAGGCATGACAAAAAATGAATAGCCAGACGATAGCCAAAGCAATCCGTGTCAATCTAGCTTCGCCTGAGCGCAAAAGTGACACTCGGATATTAGCTGCCTCGCTGATTCTATGCTCTGGTGGTTCTGGCTGTTCGTGATTACGAGCCTCCGGTGATTCGTTCAACAGCAAGATTGCGTTCATACTTAGGTCATTGGAGACTTCGGTTAATCTGAAAAACAAGGAAAAGCCTTCAAAATTGGTTGTTACATACTAATGTGCTTCCGCTTTTAGACTTGCAAATGACGTTAAAAGTCCCCTCCAGCTCTATGGTAGCTCAAGCCTCAACCAATTAAAAAACTATTTTTAACGACCTCAAAAGACCTCGATTTTGAGGAAAGCTAATAATAAGTTGAGCAACCATAGAGCCTGAGAGGAGGGGACTTTTAACGTCATTTGCAAGTCTACAAATTACGATTTCGTTAACAAATTGCTTTTAAGTAAACTTACTGCCCAGTTTCTCCCGAACTATGATATCTTCGTGTTTGGTCACTCGCAGATTGAAAATCATTTGGCGCCGAATAAGCTCTCCTCCTGAATGGTATACCATTGGAATCATGTTTGCTTTTTTGGCACCTGACAATCAAAGGTGCTTGAGTACTAGATAAAGCTCCAGGATTTCCTCGCCTTTGAAGTAACTTCAAAGTATTTCGCTTTTCTGGACTATATTGACATTCAGAATCACTACGGGCTCTCATACAAGTCTGCGAATCGGCATGACTTTTGTTACTCTCTGATGACCGTGAATTCCCTTGGGAACCAGCAACTCCTTTTTTTCTCAACCATGAAAAGTGAGCCTTCTTTTCCAGCTTTCGAGTCTGTGATTCTGCGGTCTCCTGATTTCGCGTAATCACTTCGATGGAGTGCGTTTCTTTAACAAACCTCATTCTGTAAGTGGAAAGATTACGAAAATCTCAGTATGTGCTCAAAGCAGGTAATCGCCTTTACAACTTTCGTCAACCGAGATTTCACTTTTGTTGAAAAGCTTTAGCTTGTTACGTCAAGTTCCCTAGCTTTGTAGTCTTTTTGTACCACTTTATCATTACAATACCAGACTCGGAAAACCTATAAATATGTATAACATTCAGGCAAGTAGCTTTGCATTACACAGATACTGACTTTTGTCCATTCATTATTCATGACAAATGTTAGCTAGTTGGTCAGATACAGATCTTTCTGTATTCTGTCTGTATTACCAGATAACGGTACTGCAATACTGCAGTGCCATAATAAACGTACAGGTCTTTTCAAAGGTAAAACCTTTACATGATTTTAGGTTTTTTTTTGAGCGGAGAGAAAGACATCTCACTCGCACTGTTGTCTGTTTGTGTGTACATACTTTGTAGTACCTACCAGATAACGGTACCCTACTCAAGCACACGACTACCACACAATACACATCTGTAAGCTCATTATTGCGTAACATGCTTTGCTTTACTTCTGTTGGTCCTATATATGGTTAGGACTGGTGTGAAGTTTCTCAGTGCAGTTTCTCAATCCACTTTACTACAATGGTTAAAGAACTCATATTTCAAGTGAAAGCAAGTAAGGCAAGCTTTAGTCCTATTTCTGGTAGGTACCTAGTAACAAACTTTGGGAAGACAACAGAGCTGAGTCCCTTTCTTAATAGAATCCTAAGTCTTTGTTTTTCTGAATTGCAAGGCATAAGGATTAAGTACTCGACTACTCAACCAATACTTACTTATTCTTTGCTTAGAAAAACCTACTTTCAAGGGATTTTCCTGGGGCCTTTTTCTTTTGTTGATGCGACTTTCAAGGAATTTTTGAACACTGTGAATACCTTTACAAAAGGGATGGATATCAAAGAGATTTTGAGAACATTTACAGAATAACAATTTCCCTAGAGGAATATGAATAGAAAGATGAACCTGCCTACTTACAAAACCCGGTAAAATACTTTTTTTAAGGGGTTTCTTTTGGAATATTTATTACCTGAGATGCTTTTCATTCGATCGTTTTTTCTTCCTCTTCAAAAAAGACATTTCATAGGTGCTTTTCTTCCATCTTTTGGCAACCAAATTCTCCCGCAGATTGCGATTGCTGGTGGCGGAATTCGAAATTCTGCTGGTAATTGCCACGCCATTTTCTTTGCCAATCTTACGTAATGCTGAAAATAATTAGAAAGAGTCACTTTGTATTCCCTGAATAGAGAAATGAATATGCGGTATACATACCTAATACAGTATAAATGTTAAGGTACAATAAAGATAACAACGGGAAAGCGGAGGAGAATAATGTATGGAGTCCAATTATGTAGATTCTGTAATACCAAGAGTTTTGTCGTAACTCTGTTGACTTGATTTCCACCGTTTCAACGTACTAAAACGAAAAAAATAACTTTCAAAGAACTTCCACTTGAAGTGATTTTTCAAAAGCTCTACTGTAAATACTTTAAAATACCTGGGTAACGTTGAGCTTCATTGAAGCATAGTCTGAGGATCCTGTGAAATTCGCAGCTTGGCATTCCTTTAAAAACGGATCTTCACGCGGTTGTTGAGTAGGATTGGGTGGATCTCCTAAATGTTTCCGCATGAAATCTTCAGGTACCACAC
This sequence comes from Oithona nana, assembly GCA_900157175.1. Taxonomy (NCBI): domain Eukaryota; kingdom Metazoa; phylum Arthropoda; class Copepoda; order Cyclopoida; family Oithonidae; genus Oithona; species Oithona nana. Next base: position 38,463 of record LT728114.1, read on the forward strand.
CAAAAATTTCTGTAGCAGAAGAAAGAAAGTTTAGAATCGAAATAAATGGGGGTTGCCGGTCTATCTTTAAAGGTTTTCTCCATTCATTCGATTCACTCCAACTGATAATGAGGTCAGTTACTTTCGTACTCAATTGGACGGGAGTACATACAGGTTCACTCACTGCTCAAGGGCAAAATAACATACCTTTCCATGCAGTCAAGTTGACTTTAGGTGGGTTCAAAACGGAATGACAATTGACTTCAATATCCACTCCAACTCGCGTTTCTTCAGCATACAACTCAAAGAACTTTGGGACATAAAAGATGCAGGGAGCAATGACAATGGCCAAGAGATAGTATTTGAAGTTATCATCAGTCATGTAAGAGCAATCCTTGAGTCGGCAAGTGTGTCCGATCCGAACATAGCGTTCAAAACTCATCAGGATTGTAGTGTAGATGGAAATCATCATGGCGATTTGCACCATTGGCAAGACATAGGGAAGAATGAAGGGGTACGCACGTAAGCTGTAGGCATGCCAGAGATCCGGGAGACCATAAAGTAAAGCTCCGCCGATGACAACGACAAAATCGGATATTGCAAGAAGCTGGAAAGAAGGAATTTGATGCTATAATATACCCGCTCAGAATACACAATACATGAAGTACTACAGGCGAGACGCGAGAGACCCATCATCATTTTTTGTTGCCTCATTTTTCTTCCTTCTTGACAAAACAAAAAAGTTCTTTACAAAATTGCGACAACTAGGTAAACATCTATTTTCTTAGCTATATAAAATATGGGCCAGGACACATGAATGAATGAAGGATATTACGTCATGTTAAGTAAATTGTTACTAGGGACCAACAGTTTGTTACTATGCTTCGCTGTCAATTACCAATATGATGTTAATAGAATAATTGATTGATCAATTACTTTCATTACGTTTTAAGAAGAGAGTACAAAGTATGTGACGTGCATTAGAGTTCCTAGAAAAGCCTTGTCAGCAAGTATCCAAGAAAGTTATAGGCCTCAGGGAGTAAAGTCCTCATGTCTAAAGCATTCTTTTCAAGAACTTGTTCCATGACCCAACCAAACTGGTTATGAAAGATGAGAGCAATATTGGAGGTAAGAACTACATAAGAAGCCCATTCTTTTCGTAAAGACTTTATTGGATGGAAGATTTAACCTGATCGGTTATGAAAGATGAGAGCACTATTGACCTGATTGACAGGATAACTAAGCACAATACATATAACAGTGCTGGCATATTTGGCATATTTTTCATTTCTTTCAGTACTGTAATGTCACAACAAGAACATTTTTGTTCAAAAACAAGATTTTTGATGCATTCCATGGTTTAGTCTATTTTTATACGCAAACTGATGAACTGATGGTAATATTATGCTCTCTGTAATTCTCCTCTGCAATTACGAACAATTTATCACATCAAAGGATGTGACATCATGACATTTGAAAGGATTGATCACATATTGATCGCATGCGCATGGAAGAAGGTCTGGGTACAATATTTCCACAACTTTTAAGTAGCCTAACATTACCTAACCAAACCAAAGTCCAAACCAAACCAAACCTAACTTAATCTAACCCAACTGAGCTCTGGAACATAATAGAATTCGAGACTTTTTGAATTTTTGCTCCTTTTGGGGTAAGACGAAACCTCTAGGTGAACCGAGGGTATGAACCATAGGTGAGGTGAATGTCTAGGTGAACCG
>LT728115.1:0-24642 GCA_900157175.1 Oithona nana
ATTCTTAGATTTTCAAAATTCTTAGATTTTCAAAATTCTTAGATTTTCAAAATTATTAGATTTTCAAAATTCTTAGATTTTCAAAATTCTTAGATTTTTCAAAATTCTTAGATTTTTCAAAATTATTAGATTTTCAAAATTCTTAGATTTTCAAAATTCGTAGATATTCAAACTTGTCTACATTAATCGTACTTATTCTTCTTTGTCTTTTAGTACAAATGACATGAAGCAAAAAAAAAAGTTGTTAAACACTCGAAACATGAAACAGTCCTTTTGAAAGATTCCTTCAAGCGTGAAAATGTTGGCCATGTCGTACGTCATCAAATATGTATGCAAAATCCCCGAGTGGTTCCGCGAAGTATTTCATGCTTTATTGCATATCATCAGCATTGATTTTGAGGTCTAGAGCAATGATGTCAGTTTGATTTGATAGAACATATAACCTACAAAAAATACTTTATGATTTCTGGTTTGAATTTTCACGCCGAAAATTCACCTTTTTGAACCATTTTTGTCCATTTTTGCATGCAAATATAAATGCAGTTCATCCAAAATTACATTTTGCATTCTAATCAACGTTCTGGTTTGAAAGGTTTTTGGCGCGAAAATTCAAATATTTGAAAAGTCGACTTTTTGATGCATTTTTCTGGCACCTCGATTTTTGGTGGGTTATGGTTGAAAATGTATGAATTATGATACTTTATAACACTTAAAGAAACGGATGTTGCTGTCACTAAACATCTGCTTCTGATTTATGATTAATAGATTTAATGGCTGGAATGGAAATAATTATAGAAGTGTGACAGAGGGGCCTGCTTGCATGCCTTGGTGCGTCTGAGCAAAAATTCGCTATAATTCAGTTGGTTGCTCACGTGGATAATGTGAAGAGAGCCAAAAAATAATCATGATAACAATACAATACTTTAACAAAGTTTGCTTTATTGCAATTCTTATCTTTTGTTCAACTGTGCATTCACAAGAATCTGAAGATGTTGAGAAAGTTGGAACTTCATCAACTGAAGAGCGGAATGAGGATTTGGCTATTATTGGGCCCAATGGTGCGCCTATTATTGCATCACATGTTCCGGGTATGTGATTTTAAAATAGAAGCCGCAGACACTATTTGGTTTTTGGGTAAACTTGCCAAGTTATTCAGATCCGAAAAGTCGAAAATTAGTGGGATTACTTCGTACAAACAAATATGCTTATTACCGGTTTGATAGAAGCCGCATTGTAATACAACACGCATGGGTGTATCTACGTTGTATTTTCACTTTTCAACTTTTTTGGGGGTAAATAAAAATAAATAGTATCCGTGGCTTCTATTCAAAAATATGTCGTGTTACAGAAATTAAAATTGGTAACTTTTATATTGAACCATGTAGATATTCTATTTTTACTGCAAGTCATTTTTGTCCTCAATTTGCACCTAAAAAATCCTTCTACTTTTAGAGCTTTAATCTCAGATTATGCAAATTGGGAACTTTACTCATCAGTATTCATAGACATCGTCAGCTTCCTAATGTAATGAGATAACCAAATTGAAGTTTCCCTTTCAACTTCTAATAAAAAAACCAGACTTACTGAAGGATGAAAAGAAAAAAATACTGTCAACTAATAAGAAAAAAAAATCTTAAAAAGTCTTCCTATTTTACAGTTGGCATAACTCCCATTGGGGCCCCAGTAGTGGGAATACAACCAGGTATACCAGTAGTACCCAGACCCCGTAAGAAGGGTCTTCTACTAAGAGCTTTACTAAGGGAAAGACCAGGTCTCCTAAGAAGACTCTTGAGAAGGCAAAGAAGGAAGAAATTGAGACCAATCGATCTCTTGCCCACAGTCCCTGGTCAAGAAGGTGTGGTTCCCTTAAGAGAGGACAGTTTCGAGGGATCATATGTGGCTGTTTCTGGACGTCCAGGACAAAGGACTTTACATGTTGTCAATGGCAAAGACTCATTTAGTGGACAAAGCGTTCAAGGAGCAGGTAATGCTTAAATTATTACTTTTAATGCTTCAATGCTTTTTCACCAAAAAATGTCTTTATTAGTGGTAGCTGGACCTGGAGATAGTGGTCACAGTCCAAATCCCAATGTGGGTGGTGGAGATTATGATTACGTATTCGATTTGGACAATGATGGGACTGCAGATTTCTATGATGGTCCTTTGGGTGCCAGGCCTGCAGTTCCTGGATTTGAACCTTTAGGTGAACCTAGGCCTGGTTTGATCACTAGAGGAAGGGACAAAATTGGTTTCTCACCTTTGCCTAGGTGTACCTATGTCAACACTGACTTCTATGGGGATGATGTTGGTGATGGCAGAGGTATCTCAGCTGGATCTGCTACAGGTTGCAAGGAAGCCTGTGCTGATTTGGACCTTTGCCAGTTTTGGACCTACAGGAAAGGTTGGGCCAGAGATTGTTACCTAAAGCAAGGAAGGCGAGGTGACCCCACAGGTGTCAGTGCAGTTCCTAAGGTGGGGTATGTTTCTGGTACTAAAGGAGACGTTTGTGTCTGCTTACCTAACAGTTCAAATAACGATGAAGAGGTCTGTCCTATCAGTTACTCCAGACCCATCTATCCTTGGAAACCAAGGAAGAACAAGAACAGGGGTAGAGGAAGGAACAGTGGTAGATGTACTGATAGTTCTGGAGCTATCATTCCTTGTGCCAATGATTCTTCTTGCTTTGATGAAAATGGTATTAGGATTCCTGGCTGCATTGGTAACAGAGGTAGAGGTAAGGACATTTTTAAATTTCCCCTTTCAGAACAGCTTGGAAAAAGTACCTTTTGAATTTCAGGACGTGGGAACAATGGTGGAGATGATGGCGGTGTCTACCGATATGATTATGATGATTTTGATCTTAAACCTGCTACCAGTACAACTACTGGCATTGGAAGGGGACGATGTGTGGATGCCAATGGAGTTATTGTGTCCTGTAATGATCCTACTGCCATTGACAGTGGTCTTCTTGGAGCAGAAACTGTCACTTCAAGGCCTGGTGGAAGGAGGCAAAGGCCTTTGATTGAGGCAGATTCAGTAAAGTTAACTCTAACCACAACGACACCTCCACCAACCGAAAGTGAAGAAGAAATTGTTGGAGAAGATTTGTAATTGAGAATGCAACATACTACAATGTTTTTTTTATAAAGTTATCATTGACTAGAAATTATAGATTTGACAGATTTTCAACAGACTGTCTTATACCACCCAGGCTGATTCTACTACCCAAGTTTTGCTTCAGTTTGTTGATAGATGCTAAGTTGGATTGGCTGTTGGATACATTGGCTGCTGCTCTAGTCAACATTGATCTGATTCGATTGGTTGACTTGTATCCTTGGATTTCTTCATCGTCATCCATTTCTGCCTCATCTTCAAATTCAGATAGTGACTCAATAGACTCATCTGAATCACTGTCTTCATCATCATCAGATTCTTCTTCATCATCTTCCTCTACAATGACATCAAAGTATTGGTTGATGGTATCCAGAACCCATTTCCTTTCCTCTTTAGCCTTGACAGTTGGCCTCATTACAGGACCTGAAATGAAGACATTGTAAACTTTAAGCATCTCCTAAAATATCACCTTGAAAATATGAGTTCACCTCTCTTAGGTTCTTCATTTAAAAGATCTCCAGATCCACCATACTTGTATCTAGGAGCATTGGCTTCAAACATGGCCTTGACTCTTTGATTTGAAGCTCGTAATTCAGCAAGCTCTTTATCATCCAAGTTCAACTTTTCTGTGCTTTCACTGACAACTTCTATCTGACTTTGAGCTCTTCTCAAACCATCATAGTTAGACCTTCCTTTTTCCAGCCTAAAGATACCTTTATTCTGATTAGAAGATCTGAGAGCTTCAAGTTCAAGTTTAACATCAGATTGTCTGAACTTTTCATCATTCTCATCAAGATCTAAGTGAGATAAAGATTGTCTCTTCACTGGGTCATTGAGAGAGTAAGATTTTTGCTGATGCTTCTCTCCATTTGAGACCAAATGGTCTTTTAGATTAGTGACCAATCCAGCTTTGATGAAACTTTTGTCCAAATGTTCAGTTGAGGAAGAATGTGTGTTAACATGGTTGGACCATAAGGTCCCTAAGTTTGAGCAAGATGGACTTTTCAGTACTGCCTTTTTACTTTGTAACTGGTAAGGATGTTCCTCATCTTCTCTTTGCTCAAACTGTTGTCTTAGGTTAATGCAAGATCCTGGAATTTGTGACAAGTCTTGAGCAGAGGCAGAGAGTTTGTTTTCGTTGGCTTGTTGTGATATATCATCTAACCTTTGTCTTGAATCCATGGCATTCTTTTGCATGGTTGCTTTCTTCACAGCAGTTAAGATGTTCATCAAACTTGAGAATGATCCTTGCTTTGGATCCTTCTTTTGTTCAGGAATTGATTCATTCGATGAATCAAAGTCTAAGTTTTCTTTCATGTATTTCTTGTATAGTATCTCATCTGCTAAAATATGGTTTGGAATGGTTTCAACACCCTCCAAAGGATCATCATCATAATCTTTGACTAGATGCTCTTTGAAGCCATATTTGGCCAAGATTGCTTTCTTCTTTTCTTCTGGATCATCAATGTGGTCCCATTCTCCCTTCAGCTTTTCCTTTGGTAGATTGTTTGGCTTAGTTGAGCTTGGCTTAAGGTCAGAACTGAAATGGGATGGAATACTGACCTGTCTTTTGACACTTGGCCTTCTCTGAAGCATAGGCAATTCTGACATCCTGGTATTAGTTTCCTTTTTCATCGTATCAAGCAGTACTTTCGGTCTCTTGTTTGGTTTCAAGTTTAGCTCTGACATTGTTCTTGACATTGAACCATTTTTAGTAGATTCAAACATCTTCTTGATTAATGATGCTTTATCTGCACCGATGACAGCCTCTTTCTTCTTTTCTTCTTGAGGTTTCTTGGTTAGAATTGTCTTTGTGTCTACTTTACCAACTTTCTTGTTGGAATTAGACTGAACATTTTGCTTGTTCAACTCACCAAGATACTTCTCCTTCTTTGAATCAAGTGTGATGGGATTCATGATATCAGGCAAAACACTATTATGATGATCCTCATGATTCTTTTCATCAATCAAATCAATGAAAGCCTTGATGCTTTCTTTGAAAACAACTTCATCTGTGTTTTCAGATGGCTTATCAGAGAACTCATGAAGATCCTTCATGAAAGTTTTCATTGTCTTGTCTCTTTCCTGGATGCTCTTAGCTAAAGCCTCTGATTTGGCTCTAAGATTCATCAGGTCAGTGTCAGTTTGGAACCTCTTTGTATTTGTATTTAAATTGGCAGTGATTTTGTTTCCATGTTCATTGGTTCGAAGGAAATTGTTCAGTTCATCAATAGTCTTTTGTTTCCATTTCCATTCATCCTGTCTTCTAGATTTTAATTGATTCAACAATTCTTCATAAGATTCTGGCTCTTGAACTTGTACTATCTTCATTTTCCTTGTGATGTGACCATCACTTGAACCAGAAGAAACCTCTTGTGGTCTTTCCAAATGACTCTTGATTAAATTGCAGTAGAAATTGGATGTTCTTACAACACTCTTTGGTTTTTCAATGGTTTCATCTTTTTCAAACAGCTTGGTATTCAGCTTACCAACTGCTTTGAGATCACTCAAAGTATCAGTATCATTGACATTTTCCAATCCGTTCTTCATGTCTTTGACCTTTCCTAGTGGTTTCCACTCAAACTGTGAATGTTCTTGAGGAGAATTGTCATCAACCTCAATCAAATCGAGGTAATCACAAAGAGACTCTTTGATGATTGTGGTTTCCTTAGACTTGTCATCATCTTTCTCAAGGTAGTTTCTAATGCCATCCATAAGTTTAATGTAATCTTCAAATTGAACATCATATGATATGTTTTCTTTTACTTCAGCAGTCTTTGTTTTGATAGGTTCTGGAACTTCAATCCTCAGCTTTTCTTCATTCTTTTTTATGAAGGTTTGCAAATCAGAGATTTTCTTTTGCTTCCATTGCCATTCATACTGCCGCTGTTCTTTCATTTCTTTCAATGATTCTTCAACAGATTTTGGTTGTTCAACTTGGATCAATTTCATTTTCCTGGAAATCTTGGCATCTCCATTGGTCTGTGGCTGAGTACTTTTAATCAACTGATCTCTTATGCTGGAGGTCCACCCTTGACCTACTTCTGAACTGTTTCTTTCCATCAACTTCTCTTCATCCTGTTGTTCATACTGAGACAAGTCAAGTTTATTGATAGTATGAAATTTCTTCACGTCAGCACCATTAGTTTTAGACTGTTCCATTTCTAATTTTCTTGTTTGGATGCTCTTTGTAGTCAAAGTTTCTTTTGCATCTTTGGATTTGGCTTTTTTCTTCTTTACCACTTTACTATCATCCTGAATCAAGTTGAGGTATCCTTCGATAGTATTCCTGAAGGCTTGTTCTTCTGGAGACAAGGCTTCATTGGCATTCAAATATGAATGAACCCTATCCATAAGGTCAGTATACTCTTCAACTTCTTTGACTTCAAGTTTCTCTTGCAAGTTCAAAAGTTCTTTCTTTTTGTTTGCAACCTGGGAAGAATGCTCTTCCACTTCTTTTACCTTGTCTTTGAATTTAGTTGATACATTTTGGTTTACTTCAAGCAGTTGGTACAAATCTTTGATGTCTTTCTGTTTGTAACTCCAATTCTTCTCAGCATTCAGCCTCTTCTTCTCAGTTAGAAGCTGTTCAATAGTCGGGTTTTCTGCAACATTGATGATTTTCTTTGGCTTCTTGACTGACAGTTTCCTTTCAACTCCATTTGGAGTTGAGAAGGCTTGCTCCAATTTGTTTTTGATGGCTGAACACTTTCTTGCAAGAAAACCTTCATCTTTTTTCTCTACCTTCTTCTCCTTTTCTTCCCTTGATTTAAGCAGCTGTTCCTTGATCATTCTAACCCTTTCAGGGTTGATTTCATAAGGTGAAGAAAAGACTTTTGGTGATGTTGGTGATGTAGTATTATCCCCAGACTGATTTTCAAATTGATCTTTTACAGATGAAAAGGTCTTGATTACTAAATCATCAGGCTTCTTAGCCATGAAAGTTGGCCTTTCTTCCACTGTCTCTTTTTTCTTCAATGAAAGTTCCTCTATCTTTTGATCATTCTCTTCCTTTCTTGCTTTATACTCAATCTCAAACTTTCTTAGCTGAGCTTGTCTTTCTTTGATGATTTTGATCCATTGAGGAGTATCATCAACTTCAGGTTTCTCTTCAGATTTCTCTCCAGATTCTTCTACCGGTTTAGGGTCTTCCAATGATCCTTGTTGCTTATACTTTCTCCTTGCCTCAGGATCTTGTACAAGTTTTACCCATGTTGGAATTTCTTCTTCATCTTGACTCTTTTTTTCTTTGTCTAAGGCTTTGATTGCTTCAATCTGCTCCTGAATTTGCCTTGCAATCTCACGTTTCTTGTTTTCTCTTTCAATATGTTTCTTTTGTTCTGCTTCTTTAACCTTGACTTTATCAAGTTCATATTGAATCCTTTCAAAGATATTCATCTTTGCAATTCTTTGTTCTTCAGTCAACTCAGGCTCGGGTTCAGGTTCTGGCTCAGGCTCAGGTTCTTCTTCAAGCTCTTCTTCTTCTATTTCTTCCTCAACCTCCTCTTCTGGTTCTGGCTCGGGTTCAGGCTCAGGTTCTTGTACTTTAATTCCTGGAGGTTGCCATACCTTCTTTTCTCTTTTTAGTGGTTCAACTTTGACCTCTTGCTCTGTAGGAGCAGCAAATCTACCAACTGTTCTTTCAAATGCATCTCTATCAATGATCACTGGAATATACTCCTTTTTCTTCTTTTTCATTGCTTTCAACTCTTCTTCTCGTTCTTTTTCTTGTTCAGCAAATAAGTCTTTGGTATTGATCTTGCCAACTTTCTTTCTGACTGGTTTTGGGGGTTCAACTTCTAGAACCTCAGGGGATGCTAAAGTCTCAAACTGGTTTTTGATTGAACCAACATTGATTAAAAGTTTCTTTTCAGCTGCTGCTGCGGCAGCTTCATCTTCTGACACATTTTTTGTAGTCTTCTTTTTGGTCTTTTTCTTTTTGTAATCTTTAGAATCTTGTCCAATAAAATCAAGATATCTTTCCATTTCTTGCTTGTAGAGTTCAAACATTTTCTCTTCTCTATCCTCCTCTTCAGCTTTCTCATTTTCCTCCACTCTTGAAAGTTGTTGTTTTGACATTCTCTTATTTTGCTCAGATTGCACATCTTCACTCCCATCAAAAAGAACGTGAGAGATCAGATAGTTTTGCATGTCCTTCTTTGTTGGTTGGTCAGTCAATGAGGTGCATTGGTTTCCAGGACTCATTATTGCTTCTTTTGAGAGCTTTCCTTTGGATCTTGTCCGCAACAAGTCCCTTGATCCCCTCAAGTTGTCTTTTGACCTCTTGAGACTACAATTTGATTTCTTCAAGTTTTCCCTGGACATGACTTTGAGAATCTCTTTGGATACAGCTTTGATCAAGTGTTTTCCCTCCGTTGTAGCCAACTTATCTTTGGACAATGCTTGAGCTAGCATCAATCTTGACATTCTGAGTACCTCTTTGGATTTTTTCTTCCATACCTTTTTCTTTTTCTGTTTGACTTCTTGTTCAGCTTTTTCTTTGATTTCTTTTTGCTTTGCCATTTGTTCAAGTCTTTGTAAGAAGGGGTTGTCAGCTACCTCGAGTCTTTTAGGTCTCGCTCTTTCAGCCTCCAATTCCCTTTGCTTTTGTTCCTCATCAGCTTTCAATTTCCTTTGCATGTTTTCCAACATGAGTCGTTTAGCCTCTTCTTGGTCCCTTAACTTTTGGGCTTCAGCTTCTTCTAAGGCTTGACGTTCCCTGGCCTTTTCTTCCATTTTCCTTTGCATGATTTTCTCAGCAGCTTTTCGTTCTTCTTCGATACGTTTTGATCTTTCTGCTTCCAATCTTTCCATCTTTTCCTGTTCTTCTTGCTCTTGCATCCTTTTCAATTCTTCTTTGATAGCTTTTTGTCGAGCAATTTCCTTTTCCTTTTTGATCCTTTCATGCTCGAGTCTAGAATATAAAATGAAGGTAATATAAAAAGGGTCACCCATACATCAAAAAGAAGATATTGGTTTTTTTCTGACCCACACTAACCTTGCCTGTTCCCTTCTTTCAGCAGCTTTTCTGGCTTCCTCACTCTTGATCCTCATTTCCTCCTTTTCTTTATCTAATCGAAGCTTTTCGAGAAGGCATTTACTTTGGAAGCTGATTTGTGGGTCTACTGGGGAGGATGTGGTTTCTTCCTTAGGTTTAGTTTCCTGTTGTGCTGCTGTTACAAGTTTATCCTTTTCCATTTGCTTGGCTTTTTGTTCTTCCTCTAATTTCTTTATCCTTTCGATTTCCTCTGCGATCTGTTTCTTCATTTCCTCTTTTTTCTTTTGTCTTTCCAGTCTCTTCTTTTCTTCTTCTGCTACTTTTTTCTTCCATGCCTCTTCCTCAGCTTTAAGTCGTTTGAGTTCTTCTTGGATTTTAGCTACCTTGACTCTTTTCCTGGATTCTTCCACTTGTTTCTCTAAATCCTCTTCTAATTGTACAAATTGTAATCTTTCTTCTTCGTCCTTCCTTTCTTGTTCTTTGCGTCTCTTTTCCTCTCGTTCTTCCAACTCCTTGCGGAGTTCTAAAGACTTTGAATTTGCTTCTTTTTCCCATTGTGATTTTTCTGCCTCTTCTATCCTTTTCTTTTCTGCCTCCTGAAATATAAAAAGAATTCTAAAGTGGTTCCAAAATAAGTGAAAGGTTGTTACATACTGCATTCTAAAAGCTTTCAAATTGATGCTTTAAAAGGCTTTCTTTCTTTAAAACTTCCATCACTTACCACCTGTTGGGTTTAGTTGCTTTCTAATTTGTTACTCTTACCTTTTGTTTAATCTTATTGAGTTCATCTTGTATCTGAGCTTCCACACGCAACCTGACTTGTTCCCTGATTTGGAACTCCTTGTCCTCCTCAGGACTCAAATCTGATCCTTGTTGATGGTCAGCCATGTTTGTTGAGTCTTTGCTTTTTGCATGACTTTCACTCTCTAGCTGTTGAAAAGCCGCCGAAGTAGTAGTAAGCCAAAAATCTTGAATCCACCGTAGTTGAAGTTTAAAAGTTTTTTGGCTGCGATTCCTAAGCTATTTTCATGTATAGCTTTCATGTGTGCCAAAAAGGGGGTCAAGATTTTCGCTGCTGCTATCTAACAGGACACCACCACCGAAGTTTTAGAAAGCTTTCAAGAAAATAAGAAGACACTTCAAAAAATTTCTGGCCCTAAGTCAATTATGCACATTTTAAAAGTGCACTGAAACTTTAGAAGAATTTGGGTTGAACCTTAAGACACTGTGAGAGATAGACACTGGACACAACTTATTGTATTTCAGCCTGATAACGAAACGACGATACATTACATAGGTCCTCCCCAAATGTAATTGCACTCTATGCATGTTTTGTTAAGGGCCTAATTAGGCATCACACACAGAGTTGCAAAAAAATAGATTTTGTTTGCATAAATCACAACATTTTTGAGTTTGTACATTTTTGGTGACAAAATTCAAATGTTTGAAAATTGTAGATTTTCAAAAAATTCAAATGAGCCTTTTTTTGGTAATTTTCAAACGCTATGATTTGTGTATTGACGTCATTCATTACTTGCAGTACATTACATCCATTATATAAAGAAATATACGAAATATATATGTACCTACTCAAGTCAATTTAGTAATTGACTTGTGATGTATTCATTACTCAAAGTGCTTGGCTTTCGCAAGAGAGATTTCTCATGGGAATATATATAGAATTTCTATAACATCAGTCACAATGGTTTGACGGTGGTACCAGATCTAATTTTGGCACTGAAATAGTGCTCAATCATTGATACGAAGACTCAAATGACTGACCACACATCTTCCCCAAGTCACGTTCTTTACCACATGTTCACAGTGTTTGAAAATCACTCAAAATAGGTCTCATTTTGTAACATGGCGAGCGAAGCGAGCTACATTATTTAAAGGGTGAAAATTCAAACATTGAAAAACAGAAAAAATGCTCTTTTGGGCATTAACAAAAATTAGACATTTTTAGTAGTTTTCAAACACTGTGTCCTTACAGTTGGCTACACAGTACACATACACGCCACATTGAGTAGTTACAAATGTTCATGGAAGCTTACACTCGAATACATCAACAGCAAAGTTTCGAACACCATTGTAAAGAAAAAATGGACAAGAAAGTTTGAAATGTATTTTACAGATGTATTGTAAAACTATTTTAACAAGCTTCAAAATTGGTGTAATAATTGCTTTTGCACTCTGAAAAGGAGGTTCAATTTGATTTGTCTGGGAATTTTTATAGGCATGCACATAAATTTCGCTTTTGCAAAATGTATTCTGTCAACCTTAAAATTGTATTTCTGCAGTACACTTATGTAATCAAGGTTATGTTTTTCATCATTACAGACTAGAGTACAGACAGTGTACAACTTTTGTCTTTGCCCTAGTTCTTCAGAAAAAGTAATCAATACAACCACAAACATCAAGGTAGGTATAGAGAACCAAGATGGTTTAAAATCAACGAAAATAGTCCCATTCTTATATTTTTCGAGCAAAGCTAATAACGGTTTTTTTCAACACAATTTTCAACATTTTGGCGTGAAAATTCAAATGAGACATTTTAGGTAACTTTCAAACACTGTGCCATAAAGTACAGATTACATTGACAAAAAAGCCACAATTTTTCGACTATTGATCTATTTACGAGCGAAGGGAGCAACCGCCGGAAGCAACCAAAATGTGAATGTATTCTAACGTACTTTATGTAATGAGACATTTCTCTCAGCCAAGAAGAGGCTTTGAGTTAAGGCTTTGAAATGCATAGAAGGAATTTGTCCTCTTTTAGCCTCTTGCTTACTAGCAAAAGTATCCATAGTCAAAGCGATTCCCCCTTTTTGAGTGTGTGAATTGAGCGATTTGAAAGACAAGAGAAGCAGCAAAGCATCACTTCGCGTTTTGTCCTCATTTCGTTTTTGTGCTTTCATCTCTTCAAATCTGAAAGAAAAATTGTCAAATTGAAATGAACTGGAGAATGGATTTTGCACCAACAGGAAAAAAAAATCACAAAAATTAAGATTGAAAGGCAAATGCATTTACTTTTTTTTAGAAAGCATTTGACTTTCTATTCAAAAAATAATTTTTGTTGTCCCCCCTCCCATGAGTGAACTTTGATCCAATTTTTATTATTTATGTTCAAATCCTTCCCCAAGAGTGTGAAGCATGCAATGAAGACATCATAGGTGCTTGCTTGCTCTCGCGAAAAAAAATCGGTGTCATATCCGCCTTTCTAGAAGTGCAAGGCACTAACTACACTCATGCTTATTTTACTTGAAGTCTCTACAACTTTCAAGAGAGGAGTTCTAGTAGCTTGAAGCCGAAGAGACGTTAGCTGCTGCTGCTGTTGAGATGGGGAAAATCCAGTGTTGAACTACTTTCTAAGCTTCAAGAAGCAAGCCCAGAGACAGATCGCCCCCAGTATTGGACTATAATCCAGACTTGACGATGTCCGGAACAACCGTAAAGAATGTACTTTAAAAGTCCTTACAACTTTGTATTTGTATTGGTTCAATAAGTATTTAAAAATCTTTTACAAACATTTACGAATACGAAACAATTTTCTTAAAAATGATTTAGTAAGCAGACGGTCAAAAGGTCTTGAGGTCGCAGAAAATAAATCAAGAAACATTTCAGAAAAGCAGAGAAGTTGTAACTTGAAAGACTAAAATACAAATTGTTCTTCTCGATAAAGAAAGTCAAAGCATAAAGAAGCTGAAAAACTCTCATAGAAGAAACAAATCATATCAACTGTCTTCTTTCATCTTCAAAAAGGTCGGCCGACTATTGCCCGTTAAAAATGGCAAGGCTCTCTTGGGAACGAAAGAAGCAAAAAAGAAGTAAAAGATTTTTGTTTTGATAGCTTGTTGTGCTGGACGAAGTTTGCCACCTATAACAAGTGTGTGTATGAGCATGAGCTCTCCCGCGAGAGAGTGTGTGCTTCTGCATGCCTTTACTTTCTACATGAAGAAGCGAATTGTGTACACATGTCTCTCAAGTAGTGTCTTCCCTGCTAGTCTCTACTGACTCTTGGTGTGTGCCCTGCGACCTGGAGACTTTTTGACCGCCTGCTTACCCGCTCATTTTTGGAAAGTTGTCCAGCTATCCGAAAGTAAACCTATTCAGTCGTTGCCGCATGGCCAATAATGATGCTCCTCTGATTAAGTGAAGTGCTTTTCAAACACGTATCAACTTTGTTTTTTAAGGTAAGCTCTTTCGTATAATACGTATAAAAAATTTGCAGTTTTAATTTGTGCAGGTAATGCTCTTCAAGAGTGCAGGCAATGCACTTTTCTGAGTTGACATGGACATTTGCTTCATTACTCAATCTGTGAGACATAACATAACACTGTAGTAAAACTCAACAGATTTTCAAATGAAGCGATTTCCCTTTTTAAACTGCAGAAGTTCATTTCCTAGTCTCTTGAAGAACATTTCCTGCAAAGATAAAAACTGCAAAAAAATACGACAATTTCAAATATGTCCTTAGATCAAAATACAGTGATAATCAGAGTATTTTGACCAAGTGAGAAAGCAAAAAAAGTATTCAATGTACTCGAATACTTTGCAAATACCAGATTTTCAAGCCGAATACTTTTGGCAACTTTTCTTATCGATGCATTTCATAAGTTGAAGGAGGTTGAAAGACTGATGATGGTCCCTCTTCAACCTGCATGACATTTTGAAAAAAATGCATTTACAAGAATACTTTGTGCAATTTGTACCATATTTCATCTTTTTTGACTACTTCTACTGCTGTGCATGCAGGGGAGTAGTAACTGCTGCTGCCTTACTAGGCTACAGCAGCAGTGTAGCCTGTATTTCTTGCGGTTAAGGCAAAAGACAAAAACTGTAAGGAAAGCTTACTAGAAAGTCTCTTTCTAGTGTCAAGCAGAAAGTTTGAATAGTTCATGACAAGCATTTTGGTACATTGAAGCTAAAAATACTTTTGATTATACCAATTGACCTTAGAGATACTATCAAAATAGTACTCAACCTAACCTAACATTGCATATTCTTTCTTGCAATTCTGAATAGAGTAGTTCCAAGTACAGTGTAGTTCTACCTAATATTTTTTCTTTATGGAGGACATTTATTGGTAGGTACCATGTCAAAATAAGACCTTTGCAAGGCTACCTCCTTTAGTTATCCTTTGATGCTCTTATGTATGGATTCTCTTTCAAGCATTGGGCTCTTGCACTTCCTTTCTTCTGTGGGAATACATACACTGTATTATCTGTCAACTTTTTCTTTAAGAACTGTACTTTAGTGTGCATAATAGGTAATAGACGTACAGAGCCTAATAAGCGTGATTTGGGAGGGAAAATTGTATTTTTAGAATTGTAGATTTTTTTTTGCTTGATGTGAAAAAGCTAAGATAATACAGTGGGTTCAATGCATTTTTTGGGAGTTGCCTTTTTAGTGTCCAGAATGTCAATTAGCCAAAAAGCTCATCTTTCTCAACTCCTTGTGAACCTTTTTTTCCTTTTTCATTACAGGCTCCCTTAACTGTATTTCTGTTAAAAATTGTGTGACATTTTCAAAATACAAAAAATGGAAGGAGAAGATGGCCAAGTTTCGGGAGGACCACCCAAAATGGTAAGTAGTAATATGACTTTCTTCAATGTTTTACTACAGCTTTCCTTGCTGCTATATCTGGTGATTCTGCTTTACTCTAAAAATATCCATATTTTCGTTCTCTCCAATATTGGAATTATTACATAACAAAATATCGAATTATTTGTGCTGAAAAATTGACACCAAAATTATTCACAATGGAAAAAAAATCTCTCAATTTTTTGGCGCGAAAAATCCAATTTTTTGATCTTCTAATTTTTCAAAGAAAATTAGAATTCTGTAAATTAAGAATTTTTCACAAAATAAAAAAATCTCTCTATTTTTGGCGCGAAAATTCAAACTTTTGATCATCTAATTTTTCAAAGAAAATTAAAATTCTTGAAATCAAGACTTTGAATTTTCGCGCTAAAAATGGCATTGCTCCCTTAGAATTACTATCATTATACAGAATTACTCAATTTGACCCTTTTGCTTCAATCTTTTTTTCGCGATCTAAACACGCAATGTCATTTGGAAAATGCAGTTTGTTCTGTGCTATCGGAAAAGTGTCTCATAGTTTGCAGTTGGTCTCTTTCTCTTGCTTTGCGCTTAGATCGCGCGAGTGCTGAAAGCTGCTATTAGACTAAGTGCTTTGTGCTATTTTCAAATGAACTACTAATGATTTGATTTAAAAGCTACTGAGATAACTTTGAAGCTTGGCAACAAGAATACCTTCCGAATATTGAGAAAAAATTCCTTGGTGTCTTAAGTAAGGCACGCAATTTGTGTCTAGAAATAGATCTCAGACTATTTTGTACACTGTGGCGATAATAACAAACATCTTCTGTATAATAAATTCGTGATTGAGTTTGTTTGATTTTAGATGATTTTGCAGCTCAGGAAAAATTACTTTCAGATTTCAGCTCGAAACTTCAAATATTTTAATTTACAACATTTTTACTTTTACTTCGAATTTTCGCGCCAAAAATCAACATAAGAACATGGGCATTTCCGGACGGACATTCAAGAATTCAAATATTTGAAAAAATTTCGCTCGCATGAAATCAAATTTTTTAAGAGGTCAAAATATGTTTTTTGTATATTTCATGCAACAAAGCACAATCATGAACATGGCACATGTAGAATTTTTGTAGTAGTATTTTTGATTTTTTGCAGTAGTAGCGGCGAAAGTAAAGCAGTAGATATACAAATGTCTACTGCTTTAGGCGAAAGAGAGAAGATAGAGCATTGTTTCTTGGAGTAGTTATTAGAGTAATAGAGATGATGAGTGAACAGTAAAATCAATTGAAATCAAGTTTTCAGTTTCATTGGCTTTTCTTCGCTTCATCAACTATTGGGGAAAGCCAAATTTCGTTCTTGTCATATGAAGACATCGATAACTTTGAGCGCAAGCATCTTTGAAATGGTTTCTTGACTAAGACAGGCTCTGACAAATTCCTCTTCAGTCACCTTGCCATCAGAATCCACGTCCATTTCTTTAAAAGCTTTATTGGCAATGGTTTCTTGACTCTCCTTGTCAGGATTGTCCTCTTTTTTGAACAAGTGAAAAAGATCTTTCACAATACGTCCCAATTCTTTTTGGGACACGGATCCATCGTTATTGATGTCAAAAATGCGGAATATCTGCAATTTTAGAAGAAGAAAAACAAGGTTTTAGAATTTGTCTTTTTTTTAGATTGAAGATTTTTAAAGGCCAAAGTATGATTGGCGAAACAGTCAAGATACAAACTTCTTTTCAGCTTCAAAATTGATTTGAAATTCTTTTGACTGTACTTGATTTTATTTCTTTTTTTGTTCGATGATGATGAAACATATTATGATGTAATTGAGAGTACATTATCAAATACATCTGCTTTTGACGTATTTGTGATGTCAGATAACCCTCATATTCATTCGTATTATTACGTATTGATTGGGGAGATGAGCATAAAAGAATTGCTCACTGTGCTTACTCACAGTAAATCACATAAGAATTTCTTTCTTCATTTCTCAAAACTGTATGACAACTCATAAGTAATGAGTTCTTCTGCAACAGTCAGAAACAATGAAGGAAGAAATGTAAATGAGTTTGCCTTTGTTTAGGCACAGTAAGCAACTCTTTACGACTCATGAACATCAAAAGCCGGAATTATGCGGCAAATGCAAAAACACAAAAAGGGGGTTAAGGAGGTTTGTACTAATTACAGTTTACTCTTTTGTTGACGTCAAACCCCAATATTTTTCAAAGTTTTTACTTTACGTCAAAAAATATCAAGTGGACAAAAAAGAATTTCGAATCAATTTTGAAGCTCGAAGGAAGATTGCAATTTAGCTGTCCAACCAATCATGATTTGGCCTTTAGCAATCTTCCTTTTTTAAAAAGTTTTTTTTTTTTTGTCACCTGTTTGAGATTCTCCTCTGGCGTTCCATTGGACATAATGTAGAGGACGATCATGAATTCCCTAAAGTCAATGTGACCATCACCATTGGTATCGTACATTCGGAAGATGTGTGACTCCAATTTGTCCGTGTTTGCGTCGGGAAAACAGGCCTGGAAACACGATCATAGTATCAGATGAGAGCTAACTAATCTCAATAATTGCATTATAAAAACAATCTTATAAAACATATCTTCTGATACCAAAAAAGTCTAAAAGAAAAAAAAAATACTTTGAAAATTGTACATACCTGCATCATATTTCTGAACTCTCTTCTGGTAATTTTTCCATTAGGATGTTCACTAAGGAAGTTTTGGTAATTTTTGTCCACTTCATCCCTTGATACTGCAGTATGATTGGCAATGAAATCCAGGTCCTCGTCTGACAATACCGGCTTGCCATTCACGCAACCCATGATGGTTACTAGCAAAGTCCGCAGTTCAAGTACCTGCAATAAACAAGAAAATCTGCAGACTTGGCATAATAGTCTAAAAACTTTTTTGCTTTTCCTCTTCAAGACCCCAACTCAAAACTTTTTTTATTTGCTTTAGACCATGGTCCAATTTTGTTTACTAGGAAAGTTTGGCTCAAGGTTAAATTACTCAGCACACTGATACAAAATCCAAAATGTTTCAAATACCGAAAATTACTTATTTAACGCCCGGGGGCGTTAATTAGGATATGATAAATAAATGGTCGTTAATTCTAATAAGTTAGTTTAGATTGGGCGTTAATTATAATTAGGCGTTAATTAGGGCGTTAAAAAGTTTCTTAACAAGAGTGGGCAAATAAAAGCTTTTTGAATAACTATGAAGAAGGTAATAGTTGAAATTGATAGAAGCCTTTCGACACGGAGATGTGACAAGAAGTCATTTTTCTTCCGATCGCTACTCTGCAGGGGGTTTATAATGAAATTCAAGCGAAGCAAAAGCCCGCTGCTGTATCGCTGAAAAAAATAGGCCCAACAGACAGACAGATCGAGTGAACAGGAGAACATGTAGCAGCAAAATCTGATTTATGGCCCGTAGAAGAGTCCATGATCACTTCAATGCATCATTACAATAAGCATAAAGTATGATGCGAAATTCTTTTATTCATGAGATCCTGTAGATTTTAATGCTAATTTTTGGCGCGAAAATTCAAATTCCGTTCATTACCTTATTTAACGCCCCTCTCCTAATTAACGTCCAATCCTGATCAACGAACAGTCAAAAATACTTTGTAAGAATTAACGCCCCTTTCAGAGCTAAACATTTTTATTAACGCCCGGGCCTTAAATAGGTAATTTACGGTATTTATCATTGAAAATGAGACTGTTTTGAGTGATTCAAAAGGTAGAAAAGGCTATGAAATTGACTCTCATAAAAAACCAAAACTTGGCAAGTTGAATAGGATTTTGCACCTTTGGAACCATTTTAATTACAGGAGAATTTGTTTTTGAAGTTACCAGTTGCCAAACTAAATATCGACAAGTTTAAAAATAGTTTTTTGCATGCTTAGTTCATTAGCCTAAAAAGTTCTTCACACTTTTCTATGACCTTCTACTTCCAAAAATGGAGCCTCAAAGCATTTTCTAAAAAAAATATCCATAATTACAGAGCAGCTGGAATAAAATTAGGTAGGAAAAATTACAAAAAAAGTGCAAAAGTTTTTTTTTTTTTTAGTTTTCAAATTGTGTTAGTTTTATATGCAGTTCTCGTTCTTTATCATCATGCGACCCTGAAATCGATGATAAAAGTTTGACATCCTTTTTGTCACTCACGAGGACTCACGAGGACAACTAAAAATCTAATTTACGATCTCAGCAAGGGGTACTGGCTAAGAGATATTTCGGAGTAGCTTGACTGCCTAGCAATCCCTAGCTAAGGTTGCGTGATTTTAGAATTACTTTAAAATTCTAGATACTGGATTAATGATTTTTTTTTTTATTTCAGAATTGATGAACAACAGGCCGAAGCAAACATGTATAAGGTCCAAGATCACTGGAAAATTGTCATCAGAGTGGGCGAAGTGGACACTGAGGTCTTCAAACTTCGGTCTGATGGAACTGAAAGGTTGCTAGAACCTTGGGATACTCAAACAATTTCGACACAAGAGAATCCGCCTAATCCTGAGTCATCCGATCGTTTTAATTATCTGGGCCTTGGAAACTTTTGCGTGAATTTGGGTAATTTAATTACAAGAGTGGTTAGATTGGCCGGTGAGTGCAACGAGGGAGAGGCCGGTGAGTGCACAGAGGGAGAGGCCATTGACTAAAATAGTACTTCGGCAATCAGGAACGTACATACAAAAGTAGTCCTAACGGTCCTAACCTCACATTTATAATACAGCAAACACGCTTTTATGATAAGATGAAATTGAAATACATTGACGAATTTCCGCTTTTTTTCCTTTTAAAAATAAAAATGGTCTAGATTTTTTTTCAAAAAACAGATTATCATCTTTGGTGGTGAAAAACAAGAGGAAAAACGTTTGTCATAACAAATGATTGATAGTAGTGTGTCATGACTTTTTTGTTCCTATATATGACCTTAGAACAAACAATTTTTGCCAAAAAAGAATTCTATTTACACATCAGAGCAAGTTGAAGCTAAAACTGTTTAGTTACAAGCTGCGTAATATGTGTGATAACAAGTTTCCTACTGTTGTGACTAAGCCTAATGTTTGTCGTCAATGTCATGGAGTGTTCTACAATACATGTAGCTCAGAATAGAACGTTACATTGTTGATAAAAAGGACAGAAAGATATCAATTACAACAACTCACAATAAGTCAACAATGTTTCATAAAAGCCAATTTTTGTATCAAAATCCAGTATTTTGAAAAATGTCTACAGAACTGTCTTTCTGAAAGCCTACTCTAGGGTATCTAATAATCGTGTAAACCTACTCTAGAGTATCTAATAATCGTGTAAACCTACTCTATAGTATCTAATAATCGTGTAAACCTTCTCTATAGTACCTAATAATCGTGTTAACCTTCTCTAGAGAACCTAATAATTGTGTAAACCTACTCTAGAGTACCTAATAATCGTGTAAACCTACTCTAGAGTACCTAATATTAAATACCATTTTTACTACTTTTATTAAATGACAAACGCTAGAGTTTCCAACGAATGTTATCTACGCACGATTATTAGATACTCTTGAGTACTTACGACGAAAAAACGCTGATATTGCTAATGGCTACCAAGTCATCATGTTTTGACCACTATCATAGAAGTTTCTCGCGCGCATCGCAGTTTTATCGGCTGACATTGATGAATCGATTGCTTGCTGGCTCTCTATCTTTAGGGAGAATTAGATAATTCTCTTCCAAAAATGGTACTTATGTTTAAGAAGGCAGCATCGTTAAAGTTAATGGGCTTTTAATTATGGCAAGACTGTAGCAGATTCTTATCAATTAGGCTCAAGCATGCGCCAGTTGGTTCGGTAATTTTCTTAGCAAATTCTCGACTTTACCGAAAAGTGGAATTTTAAAAATGACTGTACACTAATTCAAAATCTATTTTGGTTTTAAAAATATATACGTATCATTAAAAAACTCGGGAAAAAAAAAGAAAAATCAGAAAAAATTGAAGGAAGACCAAAAACTAGGGGGAAAATTGAAGAAAAAATTTAGGATTTTTTTTTTTTTCAAGTAAGTGAATTTGAATTTTTTGTTAGAAAGTGAATTTGATTTTTTTATAAATCGTTGAAATGTACCTTAAATCTATTTCTTCGCTGATTTGTATTTTTCATAGCAATGCAAAATATAATCAAAACAAGATGACGATGTTCACTGCAAAAGTGCGATAATAGAACTGACTTCTTATGGAAGGAAGCATTCGGTTTCTTTTTACGTCTTTGACGTGTGCTGACGTCACAGCTTTGCACTAGAATTTACCTACATTATTGCGCAGAGATGAATCATTAGTGGCTCTGGGGATTCTGGTTAGTCCAGTTCCCCAAAAAAAGATGAATAAAATCTTTGGGAATTTTTCTTATTCATTTCCTATGAGGCGATTTTTGTGGGTAATTTTTGATTATTCCACATTCGGGGAAAAAAAAATCTAACGACGTAGGTTCCGTTTTGTGGCCAATTATGGTTCAGGATTTAGGCCAAGCATGAAAAACTTAGGCGTTTAAAGGAGGAAAAAGAGGGACCTTGAGAACTGATATGCAAAAAAAAAGTTGGGGTTTCAAAACGAGGAGAACATTTTTATGGTCCTAAAAATGGAATATTGATTTTCTTTTGCTAGTTTACTAATGCATTCATTGCTCTGTAGATATAGGTGTTGATTGTATGTGTGTTGGCATAGTATGAAAAGAGTGAATCATCAAAGGGATATGAATATTGTCAATACATTCTACATGTCCACAGTATTTTAAAAACACTCAAACAGTCTCATTTTATTAATGAAAAAAAAAAAGATTCCTTTATTTTTTTCCCCTTTAAAAATCTTTCATTTTTTTCTTTAATTTTTCTAATTATTAAAACTTTTTTTTTCCATTTTTTTTTTTTTGGAGCAGAATTTTTAGTTTTGGCGTAAAAATTCAAATAAGACACGTTTAGCACTTTTGTGGGTCATAAGTGAACAAAAAACTAAACGACCTCTTGCTTTACAAAGTATTCAAATCCATGTTGAAGCAACTAATTTTTAGTAAGATAAATACTCAATTAAAAGCAGTCATAGTCAATTAGCTAAGAACCTTTTAAAAATGCCATCTGGTCTATGACAAGCAAGACATGAAAAGCAAATTAAGAAATCGATTTTTGAAGTGCCACTTCACTTTAAAGTAAGCAACCTCAAAAATATCAAAATAAAATCAAGAGAAATAAAACGTTACAAGATAAACTTGGGAATTCCATGCACTTCGTAGAATTTAGTGTCCAGATGGATGAAGCAGCAAGAAATAATCCAGATAAGCTCTGAATATTAAAGACTACTACAGAAAATGGACACATAGACGACCTTTCAATCTTCCTATCTAGATGTAGTACCTTTAATTTAAAAAAAGTAAATTAAATACTTTGTTAAATAATCTGCAACATTTCTCAAGATTCTTGATTTAATAAAAAAAATAGTTTACAAAAAATTGACGAAATTTTTGCCACTAAAATCGACACTTATTTTTGTGTTTTTAAATGAGATTTATTTTTTTTTGGACCGAAAAAAAATCAAATAAAAAACCCAAATGGACCTTCAATCTTTTTTTGTTTTAAAGTACGTTTTGTTACAAGCCCCCCCAAAAAGTCTAAAGTTGAATATGAAATGTTTTTGCTGATACTTCAAGACTTGAGAGTGTGAAATTGACATGTCTTGCCTAAGGCCTAAAAGTGTAATAAAGGACCCAACCCACCTAGCTTTCAAAATAACAAAATTGTTTAGCAAAGTTCTTACCTTGAACTCCTACAGAATTTTGAAACTCAAAAAGTTTTGTTTTGATTTGGCTTTGCTGCGTGTGCTGAGAGCGTGTGTACTAGTGGATATGAGTGTAGGCACGACTTTGACTTCGCTGCTGTAGCTGAGTTCTCAACTGCAACTGTGTGGAACGACTAAAGACGTACGAACAGGTCGCAAGTCTCAGCCGCACTGCAAACTAGTTTTGCTACTTCAATTCGTGCCTTAGACTGAGAATAGAGAGAAGAGCGCGTTAGGCTCTGTACTACTGTAGCTAAGGGGAACTATGGCGCAAAACTGAGAAGAGATAAAAAAAGGCGCTCTTTGAAGAACAATTCTGTTTTTTGATATATTTTGAATCTTACAAATAACAAAAGTTATTTAGTAGAGTTTGAATATTGAAAAAAATGACGATTTTAAAAAAATCATGACACGATTCCTCCTCTGTTCCACTCGAATTTCCAAAGTTGGCAAATCCGTAGCCTTCCAACTTTGGACCCCTACATATTTTTCTTGTTTTCAAAAATCAATAATGTTGAGAAATATTGCAAACTATTGAACAAATAACCTAGTCAACTTTTTAAACTAATCAAAAAAGTTGAGAAATGTATCAGAATACTGAACAAATAACCCTAACTTGTAATTTTCTTATTCTGCAATTGTACAATTTGTAGCTTTGCAAATATTCCTTGGATTATTCTCAAGGTACTTTATAGCCTAAAAGCAATTCAAGAAACTTAATTAACTTTATATTACTGCTACCCATTTCCTTGTATCTAAATTGAGTCTCTAAAAGAACAAAAAAAGCAGCAGCAGGACAAACAACAAAAAAAGAATATTTGCAGTGAGGGCTTGTCACTCATGATCCTCAGCTTCTCGGATTCAAGAATCATGTATACTAAAAGCACATGTTGCTTAGAAATAGAAGTATGTTACACTCCAAAAGACTGCAGACCCAAAATTTTCAAATGTCAAGTAGGATATCATCAACGTTGCGTTGCGCGCGCAATTTTCATCACTCTATTTCGCTCATTTTGTATACTTTAGTTGATGAAAGAAGGCCTAAATATGGCAAAATGAAGGAATACAATTTACATTTACGATATAGGCACCACACTGTGGCAAAGGTCAATTTTTTGTTCAACAAAAATCATCATGATTTTTTAATTTGAATTTTTCGCGCCAAAAATCCAAAATCGATAAAAATACTAATTTTGAAAAATTAATATTTGAAGTTTGAACAAAACGTCCTTTTTGCCGCAGTGTGTTTTAAGTTAGTTTGAGACATCAAAAGTTTAGTAAAACTTGTCAAGAATGTTATCATTTGCACAGGAAATTCTTTTACAGTTTCATCAACGACATTTCTAAAAATAACTAGAATATAACAGCAACAATGGAAAATTGTAATTCTATTTTTTTAAGCTCGCGCTTCTACATCTTTGTACTTTCTTGTTGTTTCACAATTTAGTCAAAATGGAATGATTTCATGCTTTTAGGAATAATCTTATGCCATTTGGTAAATTATTTTCCTTTTGGAATAATTTTCTGCCTTCTGGAATCATCTGAATGATTTTTCGAGCTGTTGCTCGCGCTTATAGTTTGAAATGTTTCAAACTTGTTTTTACTAATAGACAAAGATTTGTAACATAGTGAAAAAGGGTGTAGTATTTAATATTTTCTCATAAATGTCTGCTATTGTTAACAATTCCAAGCACGTTTTCATGTTCGAACTCATAAAGTTCAACCTCATAAATAGTCTCACAAGATCCACTCCCAACTTTTTTTGCTTTACCCCAATTTTCTATCAAGTTTATTATTTAGGAGCAGGAAAAGAAAGTTGCGGGGGCGAATAACCACAAAGTTCATCTTTTCCACTTCTTTGCTGCAATGGATTTTGTGTGTTTTTTACATGCTCAACTAAACATTGTGTGAAATCATCGACATAAATGGAATTCCATTCCTTAAAGGATTTCTAAAGGTCAACCAAGACACAAAAGCAAACTTAATTGAATAAGAAGGGAGCACTTTCTTACAATGAAGGCTACACAGTGGTTGAAAATTACACCAAAAGTCTCATTTGGCATAATTTTCATACTTTTGCGCTAAAAATCAACTTTTGGCGCGAAAATTCAAATACTTGAAATTATATATAGATATAAATAGAA